>LPNX010740641.1:22367-123898 GCA_001517045.1 Pseudotsuga menziesii | reverse complement strand
ACAGAGAGAGAGAGAGAGAGAGAGAGAGAGAGAGAGAGAGAGAGAGAATAGAAGTATATATTACTTTACCATATTATTTATAGGTTTTATATATTATAAAGGCTTACATATAAAAAAATTAAACCATTGAATCCATTTATATATAAAAACCCTAAACCTGCAAGTTAGATTATTATTCAAATTAAGGTTTACAAAACGATAGCCCTTCGACAAATGCAGGCAGTTTTGTTTAGTCTAAGGTTTTAAATAAGTATCGTTTAGATCCAACCATAAACCATATGCAATCATTAAAGGGAATTTCAAATAAAAATGGGCCTTTTAAATCTAATTCAAATTCCATGTCATCATGTGTTAGCCAATGAAATTGCTTTAAATTTGAAACACCGTATAGGTCTTAAACACTTTTTTAATAGAAATTTGGGGATAGGTATCATAAAAAAACTAATTTTTTTGTTTGTATTTTCGACATATCTCCCCTTGTTTTTTTCTTTTCTTCCTCCAAAATTAATAAATATTATTTTATTATTTTAACTACTATTTTATTAATTTTTTTTTAGGAGTCCCATTTTGAGTTGAAATTTCCTCTAATGATTTTTAGGTTAGATATTGTTTAAAAACCTTTAAGTTACAAGATCCAAACTAGAGGAGGCCTTTTTAGCTGAAAAATGAAATTATAGAAATACACACACGTAAAGGAATTTGCGTAATCAATAATATAACCATCCATTGTTTTTCTTCATGCCAAGATAGAGAACACTCATCACGATTTGGAAGTTATCTCAAAATAAGTAGAGGCTTATTTTTATTTCTTAAATTGTTCAAACATAGTTTTGGTTGCACGGCTCTAACTGTAAAGTTCTTTTAAACCACTGTGAAAAACCTTATAAATGTTGGAGTTTTCAACGACCTTCAATTATTTTTAGAAATTCAATAGAAAAACCATAATTGACATACTATCATCGCACTAACTTACTACTACTTAACAGAGCCTTTCCCTACCATTTTAATAATATAAACACATAATGATGGTCTTATGGATTGATAAATACATTTTCCAAAACATTGAGTAATGGAAACTACACACAACCCATCGACCTCAACAATATATACTAGGAAACAAAACTAGGAAGTTAAAAAGAGAGACAACATTGTTAGGAGAAAATACGACAGTGTATTTACACAAAAAATCTCATGGGGATTTTCTTAAATAGTAAACATTCAAAAACAAGAGTCCATGGACTTATCAAAATAAGAACCCTGGATTTAATGCATAACAACCAAGTAAACACGATATAGACTTTCCAACCTTATGGCTAAGAAGGACATGTTACAAATATTTAAAATACCACAATGTAGAACCAAGAAGGTTACCATTGTAATTTTTTCATTACAGGCAAACACATAGAGAGATTCCATTTCTTTTCGATAACAATAGAGCCCCAAAGCCATGGGTCACATAGCCTCAAACCATAATGAGTAAGGAATGCAGGTGCACTTCTTACCAGAGCCACGACCTTGTGTTCCTTTGAAGAGAAAAGCCTTACCCTTTGCACCCACCATGGTCGAAACCCCTGTAAGCAGTGAAATCCTGCAAATGAAATTACACTATTAAAACAATAGAATAATTAAAAGGAGAAATGTGAGTTACAAATCAAGAAGACATTATCTTAAAGAAGGCAGTGATGGAAAAGAAGGCTCTCTAAGAAGCCATGGTGTTGAACACACATTAGATATAAAAAAAAGTAGCACAAGAAAAATTTGTCAAAAAAAATGGTGGCCACAGTCTAGCTCAGGTATTAGGTTCCAAGAATAGGCAGAGAGCCTGCGAGACTTCATCAAAAACCATGATCTAGGGTCAAGAGGCCAAAAGCATTGAATCGTACATAGAACCGAGGACAGAACAATGCTAAGTAAATAGATGAAAAAGAGACAAGATAAACCCTAAGAATTTATGACATGACTGTGCTATGCTCCAGCTGGAAACCATAAGGGGAAGCATATGGTACTTTAATTTCCAAGTTATTGATTCTACCTTTTAAGCCAAAACTCCATAGTTCCTAATCCTACAATATTGTTCTAAATTATGCTTAAACCAAACGCCTAGTAGTGGTTTATGTTTTGTGTAGATAGGGCCCCTTGCATGTTTAGGTTTAGAATTTCTAGAGATGGACCTTAGTAAGGATAGATCCTTTCTCATATCACCTGTAAGAAGTATATTTTTTATGTATTATCTTTTAAGTCTAAGTAAGACCATGGATCTTTCTTGCTAACATACTTTTTTGTGGTTACCATTTATCAAAAGGAAAATAACCAGTAATTGCATCAATGCTAAATGTTGTAAGGGAATGTGATGTTCTTGAAGACATGTAAAATAGTATTTCTTTACAATTATAAGTTGCATTAATAAATCCGTTAGAGTGAATGGACAAAGCACTTAGCACAAGTAAGAATAAGTTCCATCAGTTTACTTTACATTTTACAAATACACCTCCATTTATTTATTTTTTTATTTACCAATTTTGGTGTTGTTACAAGTGGTATTGGAGTGAGTTTCCAAACACTAGGCTTCATTGGCTCACTCGCATATAAATAAGAAACAAAATATACTGATCATGTTTACATTTATCTATGTACATCAATAAAAAATTTGTTTTGCAGGGAAATGGAAGGGGTTGAAGCATTTGCTGAAATTGGATCTCATCACAATAATCCAAACAACATTTATGTGGAACTAAATAATCAATCCTCAGAGTTACTACAAATAGTGAAAGAGTTAAAGGATGAAATACAAACTGTAAAAATAGATAATGAAATAATTTTGGAACAAAATCATATTTTAGTAGAAATAATACACAATAGAGATAAAGATAAAATAAATGCGTATGAAACTGATTCTGAAATAGTATCATACAAACACAAGGGAAATAAAGTAAAATATTCTGACAATGAATCTTCTTCAGAATTTAACGCCATGTCACATAGAATAAATACAAAAGTGGAAGTAGTGAAAGTGATTGCAAGCCTAGAAAAAATAAGTATAAACCTTATGAAGAGATTTAAAGATAATTTAGAAAGAAAAAACCTCCAATGTTCAACAAGGAAGTGGAAAAGGGTGAAGAAGTTGACACTTGGTTATCGGGGATGAAAAATTATTTTCATATTTATAACTACTCCGATAGATTGAAAGCATGGATGGATATTTATAACCTAAGCAAAAAAATTGGCATCTCGTGGTAGGACATAAAAAGAGTAAAAAACCTTAAGGAAAGGTATTTGACCTGTAGAATCTTTAAAAAGTACTATAAAAGGAATTTTTTATTTGAATAATATTATGAAGAAAGAGATAAAGAGTTTTATGAACTAAAACTTGGATTAATTTCAATGAAAGAGTTAAGTATCAAATTATTGAGTTTACCAAGATATGTACCATATATAATTGATGAAAAGCCTAAAATACAAAGATTTTTAAGCTATCTACCCACTAGATTCCAGGAAAAAATTGAATTTGATAATACAGAGACCCTTGAAGAGGAATTGAGAAAATATTACTTCTGTTACAGATAGAGTAAAAACAGAGAAAGCATACCTAACTAGAAGAATAAGAGAACAAGTAACTTGGATCATAAGAGAAAAGTTTGTAAGTCTATTAAAATTTTTGGGAATAATTCCTAGAATTTCTCTAAGAATAATTATCAAGGAATAGATTTTAAAAGAAAAACATAGTAAAATACTACAACACCAAAAGGTAGAGATATGCCTAACAATTATGTTAAAAATAATGAACATAAGGAACGCGTAAAGTGTGGGAATGTCATCGACGACATTGTGCCAAGTATTGTCTGAATAGAAAGGGGAACTTCAACAATGTGCATACCATACAAGAAGAGGAAACAGTTAGAGATGTAGCAAATGAAATGCCCAGAATAAATGCACAATTGGAGAATTGACACACTAATCATTGAACTTCCATGGTGGAGGTACAAGGTATGATAGAAAATTAGCTTGTTTCTATTGTGATTAACCCATGTTCTATTTTAAGCTATGTGTCACTTAGCATAGAGAAAAAATAAAAATTATCTTTGAAAAAAACTTGAAAAGTCCTCGCTGGTCCCATTAGCTACAATGACTAAAATGAAAGTAGTTAATTATGTTGAAAATTGTGATTTGTTTATGAGCCAGTTCCAAACTTAGGTCAAGTTAAATGTATTACCATTAGGATCTCATGATGTTTTAAAAGGTATGGATTGGATGGAAAAACATCAAGAGATTTTAGACTATTTTCAAAAAACATTTACTTGTTTAAATGATAAAGGAGAAATGATTATGGTGAAAGGAATGCTTAGGAAATTTTCTGTTAGACAAAACTCATCCTTACAAATGAAAAATAATGTAAGAAAGGGTTGTAAAGTATTTTTTGTACATGTAATAAGTAACAAAAAAATGGATAAATAAAATAAGTTGAAATTCCATGATATTCCAATCCTACAAGGTTTCTCGAATATTTTCGTGGAAGAAATTCCAGGATTCCCTCCAAAGAGAGATCTCGATTTTACAATTGAAATAATATTAGGATTTGTATCTAATTCCAAAGCTCCCTATCGAATGAACATTTTAGAACTTAAGAAATTAAAATTATAATTGCAAGAACTGATAGACAAAAATTATGTAAGACCAAGTGTATCCCCTTGGGGAGAACCTGTAATATTCATTAAAAAGAAAGGTGGTACTTTATATCTATGTATATATTACCATCAATTGAGAAAAAATACAATTAAAAATAGATATCTTTTGCACCACATCGATGAAATTTTTGATCAGATATATGGAATGACAATATTTTAAAAAATAGGCTTCAGATCTCGATATCATCAAGTCACAATTAAAGATGAAGATAGTTTTAAGATTGCTTTTAGAACTAGATACTGACACTATGAGTATGTGGTTATGCCCTTTGTCCTAACCAGCGCTCCAAAAACTTTTATGTGCTTAAAAAATAATGTCTTAAGCAAATACTTAGATAAATTTGTCCCTGTCTTCATAGATGGCATATTAATTTATTCTAAATCAAAAGAAGAACATGATGAACGCTTGCAGATAATACTACAAGTTTTAAGAGAACATAAATTGTATGCTAAATTTAGTAAATGCTAATTTAATAAAGATAAGATATAGTATCTAGGGAACATGGCATCTAAGGAAGGGATATCAATAGACCCAATAAGATAACTACAATAATTTATTGGCTTGTTCTTAAAGATGTAACTGATATACAATCATTCATGGGAATAACGGGTTATTAAAGGGAATTTATAGAAAGATTCTTGAAAATTGTGAATCCTAGAACATCATTATAGAAAAAAGGGAAAAATATTGTCTCGAACTAGAAGTGTGAAGAAAGTTTTAATAGATAAAAAGAACTATTAACTACCACACCCATATTAAAAATAGTAGATTCATACAAAGTTTTCGTTGTATGCACTGATGCATGCAATGAAGGTTTGGATGGAGTACTGACACAAGAAGGTCACGCAATTGCTTATGAATCAAGGATGTTAAAAAGACACAAAAGTAATTATGCAAATTGTGACTTAGAACTAGCTTCCATAATCCATGCTCTAAAAATGTGGCGTCATCATATGATGGGTAAAATATTTTTGCTAACGTCTGGTAGCATAAGTTTGAAGTATTTCTTTGATCAACAAAATCTAAATCGAAGGCACGATATATGGTTACCTTTCCTTAGTGAATATGATTTTGAAATCAAACACATCAAAGGAAAAGAAAATAAAGTGGCTGATGCCTTATGCAAAAATGCAATAACAAGTTGTATAGCTTCCATTAGAAGTTATAAAACATAATTAGATGTTAAACTGGAAGAAGGCATAAAACTGGACACAAAATATGAAAATCTAAGAGAAAAGGTAACTCACAATGTATCTGAAAATGAATTAGAGAAAATTTCAACTCAAAATGGCCCTCCTAAAAAAAATTAATAAAATAATAGTTAAAGAAAAAATATTTATTAATTTTGGAGGAAGAAAAGAAAAACTACTTTTTTGTTTGTATTTTCGACATATCTCCCCGTGGTTTTACTCAAATTTCAATTAGGAGATCTCGTTGGATGTGGAATTAAATTCTGCATCCAACAAGTATCCACTCAACATACTTTTGATGGACCCTGCTACCCCAAAAACAAGAAATACCTAAAAAACATGATGATGATGTCATCATCACATTTTTTAGGTATTTCTTATTTTTGGTGTAGCGAGGTCCATCAAAAATATGCCAAGTGGGTACCCGTTAGATGCATAATTTAGTTCCAGATCCAAGAAGCTCTCCTAATCGAAATTTGAGTAAAAACACGGGGATACATGTCAAAAATACAAACAAAAAAGTAGTTTTTTTTATGATACCTATCCCCAAGTTTATATTAAAAAAGTGCTTACAACCTATATGGTATTTCAAATTTAACGCAGTTTCATTGGCTAACACATGATGACATGGAATTTGAATTAGACTTAAAAGGCCCATTTTGAGTTAAAATTTCATTTAATGTAAATATATATTACAGTTTAAATGAAAAATCCCTAATGTTGTATAAAAAAACACTTTATGTTCCTAACAAACCAGAAATTAAATTGTTGATTTTGAATGAAGTACACAAAATTACTTATTCCAAACATCTCGGGTATCAAAAGAGGATGACAATGTTGAGAAAAGAGTATTTATGTCATAATATGAAAAACCAAGTTTCTAAATATATATCTAGGTGCATAGAAGGCCATCAAGTTAAAGCTGAGCATCAACACCCAGTGGGTATTTTACAACGATCACCAATTCCAAATTGGAAATGGGAAGTCATCAGTCTTGATTTCATAACTAGTTTTCCTAAAAACCAGAAACAAAATGATTCAATAATGGTAGTTGTGGACAAACTAAGCAGGGAAACAAAATTTAAACCTGTTAAAACTACGCATAAAGATGATAACATTGCTCACATTTCATGAAAGAAATATTTCGGTTTCACGGAATTCCGAAGGTAATAATTTATGACAGAGATCCTAAGTTTACTGGTAATTTTTGGATATCTTTCTTTAAATGACTAGATACTAAATTTAACTTCAGTATTGCTTATCATCCACAAATGGATGGACAAACACAAAGAGTCAATAAAGTACTAAAATACATGTTACAAATGTATGTTAGAGACTATTCCAAGAAAGGGGAAGATTATTTACACTAAATTGAATTTGCATATAATAATCAGTATCAAGCTTCAGCTAAACTTAGTCCTTTTAAAATATTATATGGTAGGAAATGTAATACTCTCATTACATGGAGTACTCCACTTGATAGATTGATGTTAGGACCTCATTTGTTAAAAGAACTGGAACTAACAGTGAAATAGGTACAAAGAAATTTGAAAACTACTCACGACAAAAAAAATGAGTCATGTAGACCTTAAAATAACTCTGAAAGAATTCCAAGTAGGTGAGCATGTATTTGTTAAGCTAAAACCCAGCAAGAGCTCCTTTAAGCTAAGAAGTTGTGCTAAATTAGCACCTAGGTATTGTGGACCATCCAAAATATTAGCAAGAGTGGGGTAAGTAGAATATCAGTTAGAATTTCCACCTAATCTTAGAGTACATAATGTCTTTCAAATTTCCATGTTGAAAAAGTATCCGCATGATGCTACTCATGTGATTGACTAGAATGTTACTCAGGTAGAACCTGAAGGATATTTTCATGTGGAACCAGAATTTATTCTCGACAACATGGAATTTTTTCTCCAGAATCACACTATTGGACACGTGAAGGTGCAATGGAAACACCTCATTCCATATGAAGAAACCTAGGAATCAGAGATTCATATGTGGGAGGCATATCCAGCTCTGCTCCACGAAGACTCAGAATAAACTAAAGAAACATGGAGGACGGTGTTTAACTTAAGGGGGGTTGTTTGTAACACACCTAGAACTGAAAAATAAATATATTTATTTATTTCAGAAAACATTATGTTAAATTTATTGTAAAGTTTTATGACTAAGTTGGTCAAGGATGACTGTAATTGAATATTTATTTATTTCAATAATTATATAGAAGAGACACCTATCCAATTGATACTATTGAATGAGTGTTCACTGATCCACTAAAACAAATGAACAACTGTAGAAGGTTGGTTGATAAGTGGCAGCACTAGCAATTCATTTTCTACCTGTTCCAGAAAGAAAAATCCCTAAAATTGTGGTGATGTTCCTCGAGAGGAGGAACTAATCATGCAGCTCATTTAATTCCAAAAGAGACCTAAATACCTAGGAAATCTTATCAATACCATCAAATTGAGCAGGAGGCTCACTACATTCTATTTTCAAAGTGAATGAACCCTATGACTGCTACAAACTGAAAAGTCACACACTCAAAAAACTTGATGAGGGGATAGCTAAAGTGGAATTGTTGATTTAAGTCTCCTACTAAGTGTTAAATTGCAACAAGTTTTGGGTGTGCTATTATCCAGTGATATTTGTCCTACTAGTTTACTGAACAGGCTTAGAGGTTCTAAGCAAGTAATCTTGGTTGCTTCAGGAGAAGGTTGGATGGAACAGTCTGCTTTGGGTGTTTGTCCCCCTTCTACAAATTATCTAGGTTCTAATCCTATACATCTATTTTGTTTATAAAGTATGCTCAGTAACTATGGATTTAAATAGTAACTGTGTTGTACTGTTTTAAAGTATAACACCAAAATAATTATTATGTATGTTGCTCCTTGAAGAATGATTAGGTGTCTATCGAGTGTAATGGACATGGTAACAAATTATATCTGATTTGTGAAAAAAAAACTATAATTACCATTGTAAAAGTCTGTAATCAGTTCTGAGTATTAAATTATTTTCTTTATTAAAGTTAAATCAATTATAATAGTAGAATTTAGATAAGATTTACTATTTGAATAATGTTTTCCTTCATTTAGATCCTATTTTATTTTCCTATACTCAAATATGAAATATAAACTAAGTTAGAAATCAGAGTTCAAAGCCAACAATACTTTAACATTTATCATTAGTATAACACATTCATATAACTAGATTGTTATATATATATATTCTTTCAAGTAAATGTAAGTTTTAGAGTNTATATATATATTACTTTACCATATTATTTATGGGTTTTGATAAATTATAAAGGATTACATATCCAACAATTATACCACTAAAACCATTTATATATAAAAACGATAAACCTATAACTTAGATTATTTTTCAAATCAACGTTTCCAATATGATAACCCTTCAACAAATGAAGGAATTTTTGTTCAAGCTAGATTTTTAAATAAGTATCGTTTAGATCCAACCATAAACCATCTGGAATAGTTTTAGGTTAGATATTCTTTAAAAACCTTTAAGTCCCAAGATCCAAATCAGTGCAAGCCTTTTCAGCTGGAAAGAAAAATTATAGAAACACACACACAAAGAAATTTGCATAATCAATAATAGAACCATCCATCATTTTTCTTCACGTGGGGATAGAGAACACTCATCACGCTGTTGAAGTTATCTCAAAACAAGCAGAGGCTTATTTTTTTTCTTAAACATTTGTTGAAACAGAGTTTTCGCTGCACGGCTCTAGCCATACAGTTATTTTAAACCACTGAGAGAAACCTTAGAAATGCTGTATTTTTCAACGACCTTCAGGCCTTTTTAGAAGTTCAATAGAAAAACAACAATTCACATACTATCATCTCATCAACTTACAATGCTTAATAGAGCCTTTCCCTAGCATATTAATAATCTAAACAAAGAATGATGACCTTATGGCCTGATAAATACATTTTCCAAAACATTGAGCAGTGGAAACTACACACAGTCAATTGGCCTCAACAAGATATCCTAGGAAATGAAACTAACAAGTTAAAAAGCGAGACAACATTGTTAGGAGCCAAGAAAACAATGTATTTACACAAAACTCTCATGGGCATTTTCTTAAATAGTAAACATTCACAAACAATAGTCTAGGGACTAATCAAAATAATAACCATGTATTTAATGCATAACAACCAAGTAAGCAAGATACAGTCTTTTCAACCTTATGGGCGAGAAGGACGTGTTACAAAAATTTAAAATAAAACAATGCAGAACCAAGAAGGTTACCGTTGATATTTTTTCATTACAATAAAATGAAGAGAGAGACTCCTTTTCTTTCCTAGAACCATAGAACCCCAAATCCATGGGTCGCATAGTCTTAAAACACAATGAGAAAGGAATGAAGCTGCATGTCTTACCGGAGCCACGGCCTTGTGCTCCTTTGAAGAGAAAAGCCTTACCTTTTGCACCCACCATTGTTGAAACCCATGTAAGTAGTGAAATCCTACAAATGACATTACAACAGGGTCATTTATGTTTAAATAGCATAGGAACTATTCAAAGGAGAAACATGAGTTATGAATCAAGAAGACATTACTTTAATGAAGGCAACGATGGTGACGAGGGCTCTCCAAGAAGCCACAGTGTTGAACACAAACTACATATAAGCAAAGTAGCATGAGAAAACGTTACCAAAAACAAGGATGACCACAGTCTAACTCAGGTATTGGGTGAGAAGAAGAGGTTAAGGGAATGTGATACTTCATCAAAAACCATCAGCGAGGGTTGAGAGGCAAGAAGCATCGACTCATACACAGAGCCTACAAAAGAACAATGCTGAGTAAAGAGACAAAAATAAACCAGATAAACCCTAATGGTTTATGACATGGCGATGCTCTAGCTGGAGACCATAAAGGCCAGCATGTGGTACTTTAATTGCCAAGTTATTGATTCTACCTTTTTATCCAAAACTAGATATTTCCCAATCCTACAATATTGTTCTTACCATCACCTTACTTATGAATTTTTAACTTATGCTTAAACCAGGCGCCTAGTAGTGGTTTATGTTTTGTGTAGATAGGGGCCCTTGCATCTTTAGGTTTAGAAGTTCGAGAGATGGACCTTAGTAAGGAGAGATACTTTCTTATATCACATACAAGAAGTAAATGTTTTATACATTAGCGTTTAAGGTGAAGTAATACCATGCATCTTTCTTCCTAACATCACTTTTTGTGGTTAACATTTATCAAAACAAAAAATAACCAGTAATTACATCAACACTAAATGTCGCAAGAGAATGTGATGTTCTTTACGACAAGTAAAATATTATATATTTACAATTGTAATTCACATTACCAAAGGCGTTAGATTGAATGGAAAAAGCACTTAGCACAAGTAAGAATAAGTTGCATCATTTTACTTTACATTTTACAAATAGATCTCCATTTAATTTTTTATTTACTATGTGATTTTTGGTGTTGTTACATTGTACGAGAGAGAGCGAGAAAGAGAGGGGAGGGAGGGGAGAGAGAGCGAGAAAGAGAGGGGAGGGAGGGGAGGGTAATGGTAAGATGGTGGAGAGTAGGGTTCTATGAGAGAGAGAGAGAGAGAGGTGGGTAGGTGTAGGAGGGTGATGAGTCATTAAAGGAAATTTCAACTCAAAATGGTCCTTTTAAATTTAACTCAAATTCCATGTCATCATGTGTTAGCCAATGAAATTGCTTTAAATTTTAAATACCGTATAGGTCTTAAACAATTTTTTAATATAAATTTGGGGATAGGTATCATTGAAAAAACTACTTTTATGTTTGTATTTTTGACATATCTCCCGGTGTTTTTCCTCAAATTTCGATCAAGAGAGCTCATTGGATGTAGAACTAAATTCTGCATCCAACGAGTACCCACTCGTCATACTTTTGATGGACCCAGCTACCCCAAAAACAAGAAATGCCTGAAAAAATGTGATGATGATGTCATCATCACATTTTTTCAGGCATTTCTTGTTTTTGGGGTAGCAGGGTCCATCAAAAGTATGACGAGTGGGTACTCGTTGGATGCAGAATTTAATTCTGCTTCCAACGAGCTCTTATGATCGAAATTTGAGTAAAAACACGGGGAGATATGTAAAAAATACAAATAAAAAGTATTTTTTTTCTTTTCTTCCTCCAAAATTAATAAATATTATTTTATTATTTTAACTATTATTTTATTAATTTTTTTTTGGATGCCCATTTTGACTTGAAATTTCCTCCAATGGAGATTTTTGGAGGAGGAATATATATATATATATATATATATATAGAGAGAGAGAGAGAGAGAGAGAGAGAGAGAGAGAGAGAGAGAGATTGGAGGTTAGGGGTTTAGAGAGCGAGATAGATCATGGAGCACGGGGGATTCACCTCGTTGTGTAATATCTTATCATGTTCATACATAAAGAGGGGTTTTTAATTGTGAAAAATATGGTCAATATATTGTAAGTCTCAGCGACAGGGGATAGTGTATGGGGGGCTTATAAGTATTAGGGGGGTATAAAAAGGCATTTCTAGTTAAAACAATGAGTATATTGTAAAATTAAGGTTTTTTTAATTGGAAATATGTATGGGGAGGTGGATCAACAAAATAATTTTTCTGATTAATTATCAATATCTAGTGAAATTAGGCATATTCTTTACTATCCCATGAATGAAGGCACTATGAAATAGTTTCACTAAGTTAAGACCTCGTGCCATGGAGGTGGTTAATGGTAGGAGTAGGTGAGAGACTAGTAGAAGATAAAGAGTGGATGGGAAGATGGTTAGTTGTAGGGAACATATAGGGAAATAGAGAGGGGGGATAGGGGTAGTAGGGTCAAGATTTGGATTTTTTGGTTGGAGATAGATATATATGTAGATAGATAGATAAATAGATAGGAATATATATATATATATATATATATATATATATATATATATATATAGAGAGAGAGAGAGAGAGAGAGAGAGAGAGAGAGATCGGGGGTTGGTGGTTAGTGGTATGACATCTCCAAAAATTCACAAAAATTTAAATTTTTTTATGTGATATTAAATGCTAAATCATAGTGAGAATGCTAGTTTAATAATTAAATTTAATCTAGTTTAACAGATAGATTACAAGACAAGATATTAAGAGAAACTTAGGAGTTAATTCTATTTTGTTAACTGTAACTAAAAGGCTATGTAATTTTACTTACTAACTTCTAAGTCACATGCTACTAACTGTATTCAATCTATATTGATTTTCAGTCTTGAATAAAATGCTTTTCAAAATTTAATCAGTTTCAAATTATTGAATTCTGATAATTGGTTTATTGGTAAGAATGTGTATGATTCTAATGGTTATTTCTTTCTCTACTGAAGGGTGCTTGAGGTTAGCCCGAGGGTTACTTATCTTTTCTCAAAGCTAACATAGATCCGATGCTTGTACAAGATTTATAGGTAAAACTTACTTCTAGGTTTATAATGTAAGAAATTAAAAACTTGGAAGACCAAACGAGTAAGCTAGAAAAGATCCTTAAACTGTATTTAATCTCTAGATTATTGAAGTGGAAGAGTTCCTATGCCTATAGCAAAGACTACTCTACCTAGGTAAGAATTTGAGTTGATAGCTTCATTATTTGTTCTAAACACTTGAATTATATGATTATCCAAAAATGATTTTAGTTATTTCTGGCACTAGAATCCCTAATGCCTTCCAAATGATTTATAACTATGGATTTTATCCATGTTAACCCTAGAACTTACCAAAGAATTAGCATTCTTATATTGGCAACTAAAACTAATTACAAAGAAAAGACAAACCTAGGCATATATATTCGATGCATAAAAATAACAATTACAACCTAACAAAACCTCAACATCCATAAACTAGTAACTATAAACTAGTCATGAAGCTTCAACAAGCATAAAATAGTTTTTTTTTTATTTCTTAACAAAAATAATAGTATTACTTTATATACTTGGCAGGGTTAACATGGAGGTTCAAAACTATATCAATACTAAAAAGAATTTTGAAAAAGGTAGAATCAACATGGTGGATGCTAGCTAGATGGAGGGTTTTGGTGATAAGCCTGAATCATTTATAATCAAGTTTCCCTAAAATGTGTTTTTATTTTCAACAATTGTTTGTTTGGATGGAGAAATGAGCCAACAGGCCCTCGACCTCCTTAGGTCTATACAAAAGTTAATGTTCTTGTTTTTTCCATGGCACTAGCAAGTTAATGTTCTGGTTCTTCACCATTATTGTTCCCTTCAAACTCGCTCGTGGCATGAGCAGGCTCAACGTTTAAGTTGGTAAGTCGTAATGAAAATTCCTCCAAGCATTTTTATTTCTTTTACTTATTATTATATATACTAAGCTATATAGTAACAATTTGAAGCTATTGTTTGTTTGATGGTAGGTGAAGGTACTTGGAAATACCGAGTTGGATGTTGAAGGAGATTCCTTTGAAGCTGAAGGGTGTGAGTAAGATAGGCCCCGATAAGCCTTGATCCCAACCTTGGGTACCCTTTATTGAATGTGTTTGCAGTGATACCAATGGTGCTTGTGGATTACTACTACTATGTTCAAAATTTACTTGTAGTAGATTGTTGTTTGGTTTTACGAAATAAATGGTGGTGTTTGTAAGACAGTCCTTAGTGATAACCCTTAGGGTTTCACATATGAGTTATGGTTCTTGTAAAAATGTTTGAGGGTAAATGTAAACTATTCCAAGTTTTTAAAATTGTTTGTCTAAATTGTAATAGGTTATGTGAAAGATTCCTTGGCCTTTTTTCTCATCTCTATAACTCTTTTGTGGCTATGAATATGTTAAGGCAATTTTGGTTTTATGGGTTGAACCATGTGGCAACTGTAATGGTTAAAAACTAGATACTTTTGTTTTTAAAAGGTAGAACTTATAGGCCACAATGTAAATTTATGTTAGTGTTAGTTTTCCTCTTGTAGTTTGAGTTGTATAAAAAAACAAGCTTGGTAAAAGGTTGCTTTGCTATGGAAACAAAATATTTGTACAAATTATTATATGGCTGCAAATTGGTTAAGCCATTGGAAAATTAGTTGATGAAATTATAGTTGTGAAAATGGTACCGTAAATATTAATCTAGGGTTTTGTTTTTAATAAGAAGTTTTGGTATTTAAGTTATATTGTTAACTTCTATTTTTTTTTAATTGCATAGGAAGTAGTTAGATTTTGATACTTTTCCTTTTAAAATGGAGAAGTTGGAATCTATTGTATTTCATAAATAGGTTCTGTAATGGATATGAAAGTTTATCTTTAGTAGAGTAGGGTTTAGAAGCACATTTTTCAATGTTAATAATAGTTTTATTGTTATATTGAAAATTTACAGTTTTGTTTCCTAAGTACTTAAGGCACTATAATACAATAGATGTTATAATTCTAACCAACAATCAGTCCTTTGAATGAACATCATGAACTTCTGTGCTAGGTGTAAAAATGAACAGTTTGAGGTTAGTACTAAAGTTAAAATAGCTGATAAATGATTTAATTGTGCATTATTTATTGTCATATAACTAGAATACTTGTTTATAACTTAGGTATTTAGCATTAGAATGATGAATGTTTTTTCTTTACCAAGTGTAAATAAATATTTTGTATTACAGTAATTATTATTGTGTTATACTATTCATAGTTTAATGACCGTGTGACAAAAGCTTACTATAACGGACTCTATGTAAACTCTTTAATTAGATAACAGTTTCAGATCATTTTATCCATGTATAATCATTCATAATTACCTCTAAACAAACCTTTTTTACTAAATTACTTCATTATAATATGAGTGGAAAAATGCAAAAAATGAATTTTACTCATTAATCAATCACTTCTAATTCTAGGTTCATTTATTTTGAAAATCACATGAAAGTAAACTTTCCTGAATAAATTGTATACTTAAGCATTTTACTAACAGATTCATAGCATCTAAGTTATAATAGAAAAACTAAACATGACTAATTCGTTCAAGTAATTTTCTTAAACAGAAATAAATCAAATAATACAATGGAACCTCGTAAGCTGTAGAAGAGACAAACAATCCAAGGAGCCCGTTCCATCCAACATTTTCCTAAACATAGCTCAAATTCTTGTCTTAGGATGCCCGAGCATGTTCATTAATCTACCAGGATGGATGCACTTTGTGAAGAAATGGAATTAGATACCCCTGTAACTCAACGTAAGTAATTAACAACATTACTTCTGTCCTCAAGAGTAGGAACTCATCTATCAAACTGCACTAGTTATGAAAGCACTTTTAACACTCAAACCACTTCTAAATTCCCCCCCATCGAATATCTTGTGCTCCTTTTTCAACTTCATAAATTTCACAAGCTCAAGAATGAACATCCTCTTCTTGAATTCAATGGATAGATATATGTATGCCTAGGTATTTTTGGTCAGTTTTTCAATTAATGAGACACCTGCTCTGTTCCACTTTCTTGGGGAACATGACCACAAAATTAGGGAAGTTTCCCCTTGGAACAACTAGAAGTGATGGAGGATGTTGCCATGTGTCATTTTTCTCCCACCCGACTTTATTCCTCCTAGTGGTTCGATGGGAACTCATTCAACAAACTCCTTAGGCTATTTGTCTTATATTTTATTTATTAAATAATAAAATATTCAACATCATTAATTACAGTCATCCTTAACCCCACTTGGTCAATAGTCATAAAATTTAAAATAAAAGTAAAATATAATGTTTTATTAAATATAAAATGTTATTGAAATTGGGTACGTGACATACATCCCCCCTTAATTCCAACATCATCCTTGATGTTTCTTTATTTGTCATCCTCAGAGCTTCCCTGGAACTGAATTGGATATGCTTCCCACATATGACTCTCCAATTCCTAGGTTGCTTCTTCTGAGCTTAGGCGGTTCCATTTCAGCTTCACCTGTCCAATGGTGTGGTTTTGAAAGAAGATCTCCCTTTTGTCGAGGATATAGTCCGGTTCCACCAAAAAATATCCTTCGGGATCCACTTGTACATCATTCCAATTTATCACATGAGCCACCTTGTGTACATATCTTTTTAAAACAAAAATATGAAAAAACATTATGAACTTTAAGGTTTGGTGGTAAGGCTAATTGGTATGCCACCAGTCCAACTCTATACAATATTTTGAAAGTCCCACAGTAATTGGGTGCTAACTTAGCACAACTCCCTAATTTTAAGGATCTCTTTTTAGGTTTTACCTTAATGAAAACATGTTCACCCACTTGAAACTCTTTCTGAGCTCATTTAATATCTGCTTAAATGTTTTGTCTGTCTTGTGCAACCTTTAAATTACCTTGTACCTACTTCACGATTAATTCCATTTAGTTTAATAACTCAGGTCCTACTATCAACCTGTCAATGGGGTTACTCCATGAGATGGGAGTATTGCATTTTCTTCCATACATAATTTCAAATGGGCTGCATTTTGATGAAGCTTGATAGTGGTTGTTGTATGAAAAATCAGCCAAGTGTAAGTAGTCCTCCCATTTACTTGGTTGTTCTCTAACGCACATCCTTAACATATCTTCCAAAATCTAATTTACCCTTTATGTCTTTCTATCTGTTTGCAGATAAAAATATGTACTAAAATTTAAAGTAGTATTTAGACCTTTAAATAAAGATTTCTAGAATTTTCCCGTTAATTTAGAGTTACTGTCAGAAATTATAACTTTTTGAATTCCATGCAAATGAAAAATTTGTTCCATAAATATTTCAGCAATCTTAGCCGCCTTATGAGTGGTCTTTATTGGTATAAAATGGGTTTCCTTGCTGAGTTTGTCAACAACTACCATTATAGAATCATTTTGGTTTTGATTTTTAGGAAAACCTAGCATGAAATTAGTGTTGATTATTTTCCATTTCTAGCTAGGAATTGGTAATGGCTGTAATAAACCGGCTGGATGCTGATGTTTAGTCTTAACCTCTTGACATTCAAAAAATATAGCAATATATTCTGCCAACACATTCTTCACATTCAGACAAAAGTAATCTTTCTGTAACATATTTATTGTCTTCTGATAGTGAAAGTGTCCAGAATAAGGACTTTTATGTATTTCATTCAAATTAGCAATTTAACTTTAGTTATGTTAGGTATATACAACCTACTTTTATAAAGTGGTACCCTTTTTTGTTTAGATTGTAACCTCTATTTAAACTTTCAATTATATTTTCTACCACTTTAGCTTGCAATTTTCGGTAATTTGCATCCAATTTTACTCTTTCTTCAAGCTGATCTTCTAAATATGTTTTGTAACTACTGATTTCTGCCATAAAATTTAATCTTACATTTCTGCTCAAAGAATCAGCTACTTTATTTTCCTTCCCCTTGATATGTTGGATCTCAAAATCATGCTCGCTAAGGAAAGCTAGCCACCTAGCTTGCCTTGCGTTTAAATTTGGTTGATCCAATAGATACTTTAAACCATTATTATTCATCATTTAGATAAATTTTCTCCCAATCAAGTGATGGTGCTACATCTTTAATGCATGTATCATGACAACCAATTCTAGATTGTAAGTAGCATAATGTTTCTCATGAATTTTAAGATTCTTGGACTCGTACGCTCTTACGTTTCCTTCTTGAGTTAAGACCCCACCAAGGCCATTGTTCCATACATCAGTGCATATAATGAAATCCTTGTCAGGATCCACAATTCTTAAAATGGGTGCAGTAGTTAATAATTCTTTTAATTTATTAAAACTCTCTTCACATTTTTCATCCCATGCAAAATTATTTCCTTTCTTCTGTAGAGAAGTTATGGGATTCACGATCCTTTAAAATCCCTTAATGAACCTTTGATAATACCTGGAAATCCCCATCAATGACCATACACCAGTCACATCCTTTAGGACTGGCCATCCATTACTTTCTTTGATCTTTTCTAGGTCAACCGAGATCCCATCTTTAGTTATTCAATGACCCAAGTATTGTATTTTATCTTTTAAGAAGTCACATTTACTGAACTTGACATATAGATGATGTTCCCTTAACACATGAAAATTTATTTTTAAGTGTTCATCATGCTCTTCTTTAGTATTATAATATATTAAAATATCATCAATAAAACCTACAAACTTATCAAGATATTTATGTAATACATTGTTCATTAAACACATGAAGATTGTCGGGGCATTAGTTATCCCAAATGGAATTACATCGAACTCATAGTGACCATATCGGGTCCTAAAAGCCGTTTTGAAAATATCCTCATCCTTAATCCATACTCAATGATAACCAAATCTTAAGTCAATTTTTGAAAATACCGTTGCTCCGCATAACTGATCGAACATGTCCTCTATGTGGGGCAATGGATATATAATTTTAATTGTCATTTTATTAAGCTGATGGTAGTCAATGGATAAGCGCAGAGTATCATCCTTCTTTTTAACAAAAATGACCAGTACTCCCCATGGAGACACACTTGGTCTTATATACTTTTTATCTATTAGTTCTTTTAATTGTGATTTTAATTCATTAATCTTGAGCATGTTCATCTGGTTAGAATATTTTGAGTTTGGCAGCGCACCGAGTACCAGCTCAATAGTGAAATCTAGCTCCCTTTTCAGAGCAAATCCCTAAATTTCCTCCAGAAATACATCCGAATAACCTCTCAGAATTGGTATATATTATAATTTTAGTTTGTATTCATTATTAATGTGTTATTAATTAGTTATAGTTACATCAAAAGCTTTACATCCCTTTCGAACAACTCTTTTCAGTTGTAAGGAAAAAATCTGTCTCATTGTTGTTTTCCTAGGGATTCCTTTTATTGTTATCGCTTTTCCTTCATTATTTAAACATGTAAATGTTTTATCAAAACAATTTAATACTACTCTATACTATTACAATGAATCCATTCCAATTAATACATCATAGGAGCCTAACGGAATTACATTCAACTTTACAGAAGTTTCAAACTAATTCATAAATGATGTACAATCTTTCACAAAATCAATTACTTTCCTTTTTGTTGCTCTAGCTAATTGAACCAGCCATGATTTTGCAAATTTCTCTACTAGTATTTTAATTTTCTCTAATAAATTAGGAGGGACATAACTCATGGTAGCCCCTAGGTCAATTAAAACAGAAATAGGTTTATGGTTTAACATACCTTCTACTTCCACCATGGATGTCTCATATTCATCCTGTCTGTTTTTCACCACTACACAGCATGAATGTTGTTTACGGTCTTCTTCCTATTAGGACATACTGATGCATAGTGAAGTCCCTGACAGTCCCAACATTTTACCTGTTCCTTACGATCGTTATTTTTAACACAGTTACTGTGATTATTTGTGAATTCTTTATTTATTGTGATAGTAGGGTTTTGTTGTGAGTTAATTTTTAAATTATTTTCTTTAAAATTTTTGTTAGGAAAATTGCATGAGTTCTTATGCCCAAAATTTTGAGTAAGTGTGAAACATTTCTTTCTTTGTTCAAAATTATTAGACCTTTTTGTTTTCCAGTTTGGCATGGTCTCCCTTTTCTAGTTCTTCTCATAGCAAAAGTTTTCTTTTCGCACGACTTCTTCAAGGGTTTTGGGATTATCATATTCAATTTTGTCATTAATATCAAAAGGTAAATAGCTAACAAACTATTGTACCTTGGGTTTTTCATCAAGAATATAAAGCACATATTGCAGTAAGCTTAAAAATTGACTATTTAACTCTTTCATACTCATGGTTCCCAACTTTAGGTCATAAAATGCTTTAGCTCGTTCCTCGTAATATTTCTCCAACATAAATTTCTTTTTAAAGTAATTTGTAAAGGTGCTCCTGTTTATACTCTTCACTTTTATTCCCTTAACTCGTTTTATGTCCTACCACCAGATGTCATCTTTTCTAGTTAAGTTATATATTGTCATTCTCGCTTTTAACTGATTTGAATAATTATATATTTGAAAGTAATTTTTCATTCCGAAAATCCATGCTTCGGCTTCCTCTCCTTTTTTTGTTTCACCATTAAAAGTTGGTGGTTTAATATTTTTAAACTCCCCAAAAATCTCTTTATAGGGATTGTACTTCTTATTTCTAGAGTGATAATTATTCTCGCTAGTGTCACTAGAATACCATTGTCTCTTTTTGTATGAATTACCGTTAATTTCAGAAGAAGAACTACTTTTGATTTTAGAGTATTTTGACGTTTTACCCTTATGTTGATAGAATGTACTGTCAGATTCTATATTTTTATCCTTTTCTTCGTTACAAAACTTTTCCATCAGTATTTGATTTAGCTCCTCCCGATATCTTATGATTCTCTCATTTTATTTTTTAACGGTCTCCATTTCATTTTTTAAATCCGTAACTTTTTCCAGTAATTCAAATGAGTTATTAGTTATATCTTCTTTAGTAGGATCTTTTCCAGAATTATTTTTTTCATTTAACAGAGACCTCTCTTCAGCATACTCTTTGAGCCCTTCCATAACTGCAAATCTAATTCAGAAAATATTTTGTACAACAACATTTAAAATCATAAATCACTATCCATACTTTCTATTTAATTTTTGTTTACGTGCGCTGAGCCACTTCAGGCATAGTGTTTGGACGTGGGCTCTGATACCATATGTGACATCTCCAAAAATTCACAAAAATTTAAAATTTTTCTATGTGATATTAAATGCTAAATCATAGTCACAATGCTAGTTTAATAATTAACTTTAGTCTAGTTTAACATATCGATTACAAGACAAGATATTAAAAAAAATTAGGAGTTAATTCTCTTTTGTTAAATGTAACTAAAAGGCTACATATACTTACTAACTTGTAAGTGACATGCTACTAATCGTATTCAATCTATGCGTGAAATCATGAATCTGGGTGTCTAATTTTTTATTTTTTTTGGCGGGGGGGGAGGGGGTTTATGACAAAAGTTGTTTTGTTTTTCCATGTTTGTCAACTTCGAGCAAAGAAAAATAGATTTGTATTTAGAATTTTATTTTGTAGTAAAAACAAAATTTGTAGAGAATTGTGTTAGCTTTCTATCAATTATTGTTTAGATTTTTTTATTGGCATTTGATATGTCATTTTTGGAAGGGTTTGATAGTATGTTATTAATTAATGAAATTATGATAAATAGTAATGTTTTTTGACACCGTTTTATTCATTATTCAACTATTGTTCATTAAAAACAAAATATTTTATGATGATCTAGACAAATTGTACTAAAGGTTGTCTATAAGTTTGTATCCAACAACCACATGAAATAATTATTAGAATATTTTGAAGTGGACCAATCTGAAAAACTACCATAAAATTAACATGTTTAGTTTTGCACAACATCTTCCCTAATTTCCAATTAAAAAAAAAAAACTAAAAGTACCCTTTTGAAGACAACACATTAGTGTTGGGCAGGATAATTTTTCCAATTTTTTTATAGTGTTTTTAATAAGTTATTGATTTTTCATTTCAATGAATTCTATCAAAATTTCAAGCAATCCACACACCTCCTAAGAAATATAATAAATAAAATTAGTGGATCACATTAATTTCAACAAAATTTGCATCTATAGAAAGTAGATTGAATTATCCAACTAATGGTATTGTTTGTGATGAGAAATTGTAAGAATTTGATATGATCTAATATCCCTGAAATGGGAAGAAGAGTTAGATATCTGATGGAATTCAATTTTTGAAATAATACATGTTTTCGGCCAAAAACAATTAATGTTTCAGCTGAAAGTCATCAAATGTTCGACCGAAAGTTAAATTTAACACATGGACAACAGTTTGACCGAACTAATAATTCGGCCAAAAATGTCTATTGAATTTTTTCCACCTGCCAGAAAAAAAATCTTGAAACGTTTTTTCCAAACACTGTTTCGTTACATGAACTGGAAATGTTTTTACGTTTTTCTGAAACCCCGTTTCAATTCTTTATTTATATGAATGAAGTCTCAACATTTTACACAGTTATAGAAGAAGGAAGGCTCTCTTTTTTGGTAAGTGTTCTTAAAACTTATCTTGTAAGGCGAAGGCTATTTTTATTTGATACCAAACATTATTTTGAAAATTTGTTGTCTTTTTTTCTTTACGGAAGATGTTTCTCGAAAATATTTTATGGTACAATTTTTCTTAACAATTATGCACAAATTTAGTCTATGGTACATACTTTTTAAATATTTTGAACAATATTTTATTGACATATTTACTTTTTATACCCTTACCTTAAACGGGTTAATTATCAATTTTTAGTAGTCATATTTTTGCCTTTTAACTAGTAATTTATATTTAGTGAACACGGATTTATACTCGTTAATGATACTTTTATAACATTTACATAAACTGTAATTTTTTTTTAATTCACGCGGCCTAGAAGTGCCAAATTTGGTTGATAACTTTCCTTGTAGCCATTATAACTACTTTTTGTAGTCATATTGTTTGAGTTGGATGACTCTTACTTTTATTGTATTTTCTAAGGTGAAGTTTTTTCTTTGATGATTAAGATTCTCTTGAGGAAAATTTATTCTAAGTTGAAGGTATACATTGAATAATGATGGGCAACAAAAAAATGTGAAATACGGCATGTGATCGCACTCGAGATGATGCCTTACAGAATGAAAAGAAAAAACTCAGATAGCATGAAAAAAAGAAACAAAAGAATACAAATATTGAAGACATCACTAACGGTGATGTAACTAGATACTTGGATCAAAATGTTGATGATATAAATGTTCAAAATCAAACTCAAGAAGAAATTGAACCATGTATGTATGAATATTTAAATTTGTTTAAAATACACTAACAAGTTCTTGTAAATGATGTATTATTTAATATAATTTCCAAATGCATATACACATGTTGAAGAAATTCAAAATGTTGAAGACATTGAAGAATCACAAAACGATGCAAATATCCAATCCAATAGAGGTAATATTATATATATATATATATATATTTGTTATTAAAATATTTTAAACCATGTAATTATAATTATGATTACGAGTCATACTTTTATGATTCAAGTTAAGTATATTTGAAATATTCTAAATTAAAATTGAAATTGAAATATATATAGGTGGCTTCATCATTGACAATGACATGTTACAAAATGTTGATAAATAAAAAATTCAAAACATGAAACCTGACCATATTGTACGATATCGTGCTGAAAATATGCATGAACAATTATCCAATGCAATAAAAATGACTGGAAAATATAGAAAGAAAGATACTAGTGCTGCACATAGAACACTACAAACAACAATTATCACGTGATGTTTCTCCACAGGGGACTATTTTTTCTGTGGTTGATTTCGTAGAGAATTACACATTTGAAGCACAAAAAGAAATACAAAGTGAATATTATCATCGTGACCAAGGTTTTATATTTTTTAATGATCTATATAGACACGCTCAACAAAAAATTTATGATATAGAAAGCACGAATGACAATCGACATGTGATAAAGGAATACCATTTATATATCAGCAATGATCGCATGCATGATACACATTATGCACAACATTCTTTTGATATTATTTATGGTTCATTGAAAACACATGGAGTTGTAATGAATGAAAATTGGATATGGTCAGATGGATATGAAGGACAATTTAAATCTTCATGATCATTCTTTTTGCCATGTCGCCTTCATAAAAAAAAAATATGAAACATCGTTGGAATTTTTTTGAAACTGGTGAGGGAAAAGGGGAGCACAAAGGTGCTGGGGCATGTGTAAAATGAGCACTTTGAAGGTATCAAATGAACCATTATGCCGATCGATTTTTGTGTGCTAATCAAGTTGTTCAATGGTGTCGTTTAAATCTCAACCATGATTACAATCAACAATCAGAAGATGTGCACACGTATGAACTTTATTTTCAAAACAGAATTATTCAAATTAGAATGACTTTAATATGTACATCTACTAACATTTTATTCACATGTACATATAAAATTGTTTATGTTGGATAGGTTTTTTTGGCATATTGGAATCCAAGATATATACAAATAAATCCCATATGATGCTAGCTCTATTCATTGAACTCGATATTTACACTCAATCAAAACAAAAACCTTCCAAAATGTGTTTTGATTTGATAGTAGGAAGCTAACATGATTTTGTCCTATTTGCATGGAGAATTGATAGAGATTTCTGAAAACATCAATGACAATTATGTTAAACCTTGGAAACACAACAAAATTAATTTAAAAGGAAAAATTCCACTCGTAAGCCACGGGGGCTTCACTTGTTGACCGATATACTATCACGTTAGTTCATATTGTGGGTTTTAAAATTATCAAAAATCAAACCAATATATTGCAAGTATTGGGGGGATGAGGGGTTTGAGGTGGGGATGGGTAGGGTGGTTTATAAGGATTGAGCTATAAAAAGGGGTGGGGAGGAGGTTTTAAGTATTGGAAGGGTGTTTCAACAAAAAGAGTTTGGGTCAATATCTCTTGAAATTAAGGCTATTCTTTAATATCCCATGATCACACGTGCTATGTGAGAGGTTCACTAAGTGAAGTCTCCATGTCATAAGCTTTGAAGAGTTGGAATCAGAGGACATTGCAATATCAACTGATGGTGATAGAATTTTCGATTTGGTTAGAGAAGGTAATTTTATGTATATATACTAAATACTAAATTTTTCTATTTTTATTTTAAAGTTTTGTTTGGAAAATTCAATGTTCTTCATTATGTGTAGGAGATGTATTTGTTGTGGTTTTAGCCATAGAGAACAATGAAAATGTGAGATATCATTTGATGCAATGCACATAGAGAAAGATGAAATTATTGGAGGACTATGATGATAGAGGTTTTATATATGAAAGAGGGTCATTTCTATTAAAATATTTTTTTTCAAGAAACATATCAAACTTAAAGGGATGTTCACTTTAAAGAGTGTCAAATTAATGTCATATGCTTCCAATATAGTCATTTTGTATGCGCAGCTTGCATAAAGTTGATAGAATTTAAATCAAATAAAAAATTGAAAGCTAGAAGATGGAAGATGTCAAAAGTTGATCATGAAAGAATAATTGAAGATGGGATTCCTTTAATATCTTGTTTCTAATTTGAATCATGTTGAACATGATATATACTTTTTACATGAAGGACGTATTCATTGGTTTTATAATTGTGACACTCAAATAGAGTGATTATTGATAAATTCTGAGCTATATTGTTTTGATGAATTTTTAAGCACATTCGTTATGAAATTGTCAAATTATGAGATATGTGCCTCTTTTAAACTTAAATATGATAGACTATTAGATTAGATTGTTGAACTTATGTACATGTCAAATTGATTAAAGTTCTTACATTTTTGAGCTTATAGCTCATCGTTCTTAGATTGTTTAGCGTATGTATATATCAAATTGATGTAAATTATAACATATATTGTTGTTGAATTTTTCAACATATGCACATCAAAATAATCTATATTAATTTTATAACGAAATTGATATGTACAATTGCATAAATTCATAACATACAAACATTCAATATTCACATTACTAAATATTAAAAATCATTATTAATGATTAAAGATCTTGATTGAATTTAGACAAAACATGATTGTGAAATAAATTCATTTAAAACCAAAATCATTTAAGATATTAATTAAATAATTTATGTAATTAAATTAAAGATACTAATTAGTATCTTAAGATACTAATTTAATCATCATGTAAGATACTAATAACATAAATGAATTAAGATACTAATTACATTGATCCTCAACCAAAATGAAAACAAAAAATTAGAGTGAAGATCACAATTACATGTATGCTGAGAGGGATTATAATTGAATGGGTTGTGAATGAATTATCATGTTATCTCAAGAGAATTCTTCATAATGCATAATTATAATACAAAGTTCCCTAAGAAATGGATTGGATACCGTTTAGATATTTTTTATTCATCTAGATCTATCATAATGTTCACAACAAACACTAGTGGGAAATGAGAGATTAGTGACCAAAAAAATGACCAAAATCCGCATATCAAATGACCACTTTTTGTTTGGTGATTGCTGATGGCTAATTTACGGTCTTTTATTGCGCGACCAAAATTGGTCATTTATAGCTTAGCAAATGGTCATTAATTTGGTCATATTTGGTTATTAATTTGGTCATATATTTGAATCAATGACAAAATATATGACACCATTTATGACCAAATTAATGTCCACGTGACAAACTAGAATATGACCAAATTTGGTCGCATAATAAATGACTGTAAATTAGATAGCAAAACTATTTTTTTGGTCATTGATATGCGAATTTTGGTCATTAATCTCATGTATTGGTCACTAATTTAGTCATTTTTAGTCATTTTATGTGTGGTTATTATATTTTAGTAATTTTAATGCTGTCCATTATTGATAAATACAAAAATTTAATATGATATTAATTTTAAATTAAAAAAAGAATCATACATTATTTATCATCTAATACACATGTGAGTTATGCAATGTCACATTAATTAGTTGATTATAACATTTATAAATAATATAAAGTACAACCATATAAGTTTTAAACCACACAAATTATATTATATGAAATGTCAAGTATTACAATAAATATGAGTTTTCATAAAAACTATCTCCATATAATTTTATGGATGAAAATCATCTATAACATTGATGATTATTCAAAATATTACAATGGTTAAACCATTCCACTTGTACTTGGCGGCTAAGCCATATTTAGATCCTGTAGTAGCTTCAATTAACCCATACTTAGCAGCTTGAAAGCCTCATCAACAGGCTCTTCATACTCAATGGAAAAGCCTCAACAACAGGATCTTCATACTCAATGACCCACTTAGTTAAGTTCACTCTTGCAAAATGGAAAAAAAAATTCTCAGTAGAAAAACAATGAATCAAATTATTTATAATGTTCAATAGCTAACAACAATAACCATGTGAAAAATAGGAAAATCTAATATAACACCTCCTTGAAATGTAACTACCAACTCCTTGAGGAGTTTCTTAATTAAAAACCCCTTTCTCTTTTAAAGAGAAGCAAGTTTCTGCCTTGAGAAAAGGAGGCATTTGCTAAAGGTTAAGGCTTAGAATCTTCTCTTCAAAGAGTGGTCCTTAAGTGTTATGTGAATTAAAATGATAACTACCAATAGTAAACATGGATCAAATAAGCTAGTGAACTTGCAATAAATTAATCCAAATTGATCCACAACTAAACCGACTAGTCAACACATAATGCTAGTATATAAGCACAATGAAAGAACACTTGAGAGCTTACTACCAATAAGAAATTCAATGTTGTAATAAACAGGGAAGAAAGCTATTTCTAACATAATGAGCCATAAAAATGCCTTCATAAGCTAAAAAGGCATTCACCATAACACTAGAACAAAGAGACATGATGATAGGAATTTGAGTTTAGGGTTTAGTGTGTTATTTTCTTAGGTGTTTTAGTGTGTTTATATTTTCCTTATGATTATATCTTATAGTTAAGTACAAAAAGGAAAATCTTTTGAAGCTCTCTCCCAAGAAGAAGTAGATCAAGCTTTTTGAGGCTTGTTACAATAGTAAATGTAGAAATAGAAATGAGTAATGGAAAAATAATGGAGAAGAGACTAGGTGCTTTAAATTTGTGGGCCTATGGATTCAAGCACTTCCTCAAGTGGTAACCCTCTTCAATCTTCACAGAAATTGGAGATATGAAGAAAATCCCACCTCCTTACTAGCTCCAAACCAAGATTTATGAACTTTGGAAGAGTCCATCCTGTAATGTATTGAACCACCAAATAGATCACCAAGATGATAACAAGGTCAAGCACTAGTCCTAAATTGGTTCAAAGGCAAAACCAGACCAGAATTTTCCCAAACTAGACTACACTAGCACTAGCCAGTGTTAATAACTATGATAGATACACATTGGACATGGGATATTAGGATTAAGGAAGACGATGCTTGGAGGTGAAATCCTTCGGGTTGTTTCTAGAAGCTTCCAACTACCAAAGAATTTAAAGTTTAAACAAAAGAAGGGCCTCAATGGAAATCTCTTGTGGATTTAATAAACATTTCTATAAGAGTTGGTTGTTGTTCACAATGCAATAAAAAACAATCAATGTTGAGTTTTAGAATACCTTGGCCTCCAATTGATTTTCCTTTTTCTATACAAAACACTTGAATTGAGTGATTGGACATTTATTTTCGAGTTTCTATTCATAATCATGTACTTGAAAAGATTCTAATGTTTTACCTCAGGTTTAAAGACACTCCCCATGGTATTTTGGGAGATACCCTCAATAAGAAGGGAATGTACAATAGAAGGGAAACTTTTTGAATTGTTTGGTGGGTCACTGAACCTGCCAACAACCCATGCCCTAACAACTGTCATCTGTAAGCCAAATATGATGTGTTATGTAACAGGGTTAAGCTTCACATGAAATTAACAACAAGAGAATTGAATCATATAACAATTGGGCAATGCCATGTTTTAACATATCCCAAAACACTTATAAGGAAGAATTCTCTTTAGCTGTAGAACTACAAAAAGATAGCTCCTGCTTCAATCAACATCTTTTCTATGTCATTGGCCAGTCTTGCCGAAGGCATGTATAGAAGAACGTCATGGCCAACATTTTTGTGCAGATTCAAAAAGTAGCTACAACCATAAGAAGTAGGCGCAATCACTCCTAAAAAGTCCACATTTGGCCAGGACACATTTTCAATACACAAAGCAATTTTTTTCATATTTCCAACCAACGGTGGTTTCCTCTGTCCACTCTAGAAACCATGTATCAAATTGTATAGTGTTTCCTTTCAAAATGCCAATAGGAACAATAACAATAGTTGCATATTCTATAAAGGTTCTTCCATCCTCCATAGTAACTCTTACATCACTACATCTCCAAGATACCTTTGTAAATATGATCAACAAAGGACATAGTATGGGAAATCATAACATAATTTTCCAAAAAAAAGGAAAACTATGATGAGAGTAAAACAGGAAAATTTAAATAACACCATGAAATAGAAATTCAGTTATACCTATGATTCACACGTATATGAAGGCCTTAATCAAGAGCTTCTACAATAGGATAATAACCTCACACCATGAGGCCATGCCCGCCTTCAAGCAACTCTTCCTGTCATGTGACAAGATACCACAAATATTCAATTCAGTTTTTTTATCCAAAAAGAGAAACCAAGAGTAGCCTAAATTTTTTTATCTTACTTGATCCCAGCTTTTTAAAGATATTATATCTGTATCTGTAGCAAAGCATCCTTCCATTCTACACAAGTACCATTGCAAAACTTCGTGTGAAACCCATGTTGTTTGCTAGTAAATCCCACGTAAAACCTCGCAACTAAGTATAATAGATGAATAAACGTGATAAATGATGTGTTGTACAAAAAGAACAAAGTCTAAATAAATACCTTAAATATGGACATCTTTTCGATACAATGTCAAAATCCTACTGCACCGACATATCTTCTTGGAGCCCATCTCGTACTTTCTTGGTCTTGAACAGTTGCAAAATACTATATTACTTATTAGTCAAAACTCAATACTAAACAAATAACAAATGCATTCAACAAGATTTCGAAGCAGCACAATAAATACCTCTTCTATAAGGATTTCAAATGTCTCTCCATCTTTCGTCGCCACTTCTTACAGAACTTGGATCCAATCCATGTCAAAAAGAGCATAGCTATAACCCCAACAAGACAAGAGTGATAAGTAAGCATAGAAACATTCACATAAGTGCTAGCATATTCATGAAGTGTCACAGTTGATGAAATTATAAATATCCCTGACATATATTGCTTAAAAAAGAAGAAAAGGTGAACAAAATTGTTTACTAGGATTGTTTACACAAGTTTAGATCCATCTAACCCTCGATCTATCCAGTGCCAAGAGGGATCAAATCCATGGAAGTGAAAACCTTTCCTCAAATTTTTGCACTCTAAAGAATAGTTTGCAATTTCAAATATTTGATCCCTCTCGGTTCTTGATAACTTGATAGGTCCACGGTTAAAACTTAAGAAGAATCTAGAGTATACTTCATTGTATTTCTTTACAATTAATATTTGACTTGAAAGTTATATATTTTAGTTTATATTTTTATTGTTTTATTGAATTTATTTTTTTGCAGAACTATGTCATGTCAGTGTTACATTACATTATGCATATCTATCATTATACAACTCTCTCATACTAGGCTGTAGAATGTGTCTCTTAGCATAAAGTGTGCGTGTTTCCAAACAAATTGAGTGTACTTGAGTGGTATTCTACTTATGTCTACAAACTCCTACTACACGGCCCCTCTAAAACAACTAGTTTAACAGAGATAAAGAAAAATAATATTTTTCTTGAACATACCTCTCTAAATCATGATCACACAACACATAATTATCACCACTGGTGCGATACAATGGAAGTCCCAATTTTCTAATCACAAGTTCCAAAGGATTTTCCTTACAAATGCGATGTAGCCTGCATAACATCATTGCCATACAAAATCAGAAATCTGAAGCAAGAAATGAATCTCTTCAGAGCATATATAAAACTGCTTTCCAAAAAAATGTAAATGCAAAAAAATGAAACTATGTATCTGGCTTACCATAAAGCACCCATGTCAATGGAAAAACCAAAATAATAATCTGTGTATACATGACCACCAATTATATTCCTTGACTCCAACAAATTCACCTAAAAATAGTAAAAAAAATCATTTACACATGCAGATACATAATAGAAAGTTCAATTATTATCATATTGCTAATGACAACTGTGATTTTCAAAATAACTATTAAGGTTAGGATTCGTTTCCCTTAGGGTGATTTATGCATCTACCTTATTATTTTTACATAAAATTTTGAGCTCACACAAAAAATTGTCATTGCATTTGGGAGCATCATCTTCGAAAACATGATTATGTAAAGTTTAGACAAGTCTATCAAACGTTCAATGTAGAGAGAAGAAAAAACTCTTAGTATTATATTATAATATGATCCAACCTTGAAACATGCATTGTGAAGAGAATTGGTAGCTTGCAGCCCATCAAATCCACCACCTATCACAATTACTGAGGGAGCAGAAGAGCATAGATTTCTTCTATAAACATAAACATCTTCAGCAATGGAGTCACCAATTTGTTTAATGAAGGTCATTGTAGTGCAGCATAAAGGCAGGGTTTCACACGGTAGATGAAAAGTAGAATATTCATTGGTATAAAATTGTATAGATCATTTGTTGCAAATTTTTTTGGTGAAACAAAGTAGTGAATTAGGTTCTTTTGTTGCAGTCTAAAGAAGCTCATGAAAAATTCAACTACCCTTCATGGATTGACATTCATTTTGAAGTAGTCCATTTAACCTTGACAAACCAAATTGAACTGAACTTACATTTAGAAAAATTAAGAAATCCCACAACCATTCCTCATTGGAAAACATTTGAAGTCTGAAAGGTGTATTGAAAAGTTAAATAGGTTTTGCAGTAACTCTATTAATATAGCCTTCCATGTTAGATCTCATAAAGAACAGTTTTCACACAATAAAAGAAAGGAGAAACCTCAAAACAAGAAACACAAAGTTAAGTGACTTTTATATCAAACTTTACTAAATATAAACATAATGATAATTTGGAAAATTATTAGCATGTCTCTCTTGAAGACTAGATATATAAAACTAGGAATGGAAGGAGACCTAGCTCAGTTCATTTCTTAACACAAAGTGAATAGTAGCTAATGTTCAAACTTCATACAAAATGATATCCCTAGTACTAAAGGAGTCCCATACTAGTCCAGACCAAAACAACACCTAGGTACAGGAAATGCAACTATATGTCATGGCTCATGAAATTTATAACTGCCATTGGCCTCCTAGGAAATGCGACAGACCATGTGAAGTATTAAATTTTAGATCATCGTACATCTCCGATAAAGATGTAGTATCAGCACCTATCAGGTCAGATATATGAGAGTGGTCCATGACATTACCACTCGCCTTTAAATTAATAATATTAAGTCTCTTAGGGCCCTTGATATCCAACTTGATTGACATTCTATTCAACTCTACAATGTAGTTAGGGACAACCTTTTCTTGCCTCTAGTGCAACTACTTCTATTTCACGTACTCATCATCCATATGTTCCATGAGGTAGAAATTTTTATTTGTTGCATTTTTTTAAGTCTTACCATGTGCTCATGAGCTCATTCACCTCTTGTATCTGCTGTAAGAAGGATTCCACCAGTGTGTTTGGGGAAAATTTCAAGGTAGAAAATAAAAGTTTATCCTAACTGTCCTAACATTAGGTGAGTCGTCTCTCCTCATCAGAGAAATTATTAACAGCAAAATAAGAATCTAGTTGTTGGATCCATTCATCCAACACCTTTGCATAAATATGTCCTTTAAACCGTGGAATGTCAATGCTAGCCTTCACCTTGTTATACACCAGATTGGCACCTCTCCATCCGAGTGCCGACATTCCTCATGTTGGCACACAAAAGGACATCTATGGATTGAGGTTTGCCCAGAACACTATAGCTTGGCTTATTATGAAATACATTCTGCCTCTATCCAGCTAATTAATTTGCCATTTTTGACATGTTAGGATGTATTCGCGACTATCCTTCTATACAACTCGCGAGTCATTCGCGGGTATCCTTTGTAGCAAGTCACAAATCTATGTATTCACGGGCTGCCCTTATACATAGTCGTGAATCATTCGCGGGTTTCTCTACTACATACCCGCGAATGTGTCTCTTAGCATTTAAACACAAAAACATGCGTTAATTTGAAGTTAGTTAAGTCATTTAACTTAATTTCTTTAACTGTTGTAACCTCTTTAACTTGCGAAACTACCTTATTTCACCCATATAAATAGAGGTAGGAAAAGACATGAGAGGGGACTTTGAATTTATGCATTGTTATGCTGGAGGAATCGAGACTCGCTTTGCCTACACCTTTGCCTTGGAGGTCTTCCCTTAGTGTTGCAGAGCTTGGAGGCTGAGTTCTTTGGAGAAGAGAAGCAGTAGAACCAGATCAAGGTTTCGTGAGGTGCCAAACATGAAGAGAAGGTATACTTGTACTTGTTTTCAATATTAATAAAGATGTGATGTCCTTCTTCTTCCCAAATCATTGTTCAATGTGTGATTGAATATTTGTTTATGATCATATTATAATGTTATTCAGATCATTGTTTCATATTCATTTGATTATCATTGTCTTATATGTGGTCATAATGGCTTGAGGAAGGTATAACTTGTTTTGCAGGTCTCTTGGAGCGAGAGGAGCAAGAAGAGGATTGAAGAGAAAGCTTGGACCAGCCTTCGGTTAGTCAGGTGTGGACCTTTCTCATCTCTGAACTTTTTTTATATATACTTGCTGAACATTGTGCATCTCTCGTTCAACCCCAGTACATTGATGGCCTCTTAAGCCCTAGCCATAGGACACTTTCCTTTACAACAGAACTCGCGAATCCATTGGGGATAGCCTTGTATATTTGGGGTTTCTCTTGATTCTTTTCAGTTTTTGCATTGTTTCAAGTCCTTCTTGCCACTTAGGAACACCTTTCTAGTGTGATTACACACTTCCCCTGCCTTCTTTGGGTAGTTTTTGACCTTTTTTGGGATTTTTCTACCTATTCGCGAGTTGTTGTTCTAGACAGTCACGAATACAGTCTTGTATTTGCGGGTTGCTTCACTGAATAGTCACGAGTCATTCGCGACCTGCCCTTATAGACAGTCGTGAATACTCCTGGAAGTGGGGATTTTTAAAGTTAAAGTTTGTTTGGTCTTTGCTTTGGGTAATCCTTGTTTCTAAGTGGATTTTATTTATAAATGTTTTTTGGCCTGTCTGGGTGCCTCTGTTGATCACAGTTTGTGCTTTTTCAGAAGCCCTTTGAGCCTTTTTTCTTGGATTGTTTACTGTCTGCATGCTGAAGTATTTTGGCCGGTTTGGGTTGTAGGTTAAAGTGTCTTTGTTCAAACCTATGTTCAGGATCTTGGGCTCTGTTTTTTCAGTCTATCTTCTGACATTGGCTGATTCTCACTTGCCTTTGTAAGCCTGCAGTGATTCTTGTCATTGCTTGCACCCAAGCTAGGGTTCCTAGCCTTCCTTAGTTGGTTGTATTTTGGTTCTGTTAGCCTGTGTGTTTCAGTTCTTTGCTTTTATATAGTTTATTTGATTCAAGTTCGCTCAAGTCTAGTGTATCTTAGGTGCATGCTATAGTTTTATCCTTTTATAGCATTTGGTTTGTTCTTTGCTCTTCCCCCTTGCCTCCTTTGCTTGGTATGATTTTTGGCTTATGTTTTTGGTCAACCTCTGTTCTTGAATTTGGTTTGATTTTCAGAATCTTTTTGGTGTTGGTTTCCTTCTTCTTTTGTTGGTTAACTTCACCTTGCCAAAATAGTTGACTTGTATTTTTATGCAAGCCTTCCTTCCAAGTAGGGTTTATGTTGACTTTAGTTCAGTCTAGAGTTTGTTTGGTGGTTGTATAGCAAAGTTCCTTTTGCTTTGTTCTTGTTATCTGCATGATTTTAGTTTGTAGGTAGTTTTCTTTTTCCTTTATAAAAGAAAATTAAAAAGAACGTTTACTTGTTTGTGCTGCTTGCCCCCCCACCTCTTTCTTTGGCTTTACCTTGTTGTACAAGGTACTGAGAAGCCTTTGTTTGTAGTTTTAGATTGATACTTGGGACTTGTTGACCTTTGTTTATGTTATTCTTATTGCTCAGTCTCTTCATTCCAAATTTGTTGGCTTGTTCACTTTTATAAGCCTTCTTTTCAAGTGAGGTTGATATCTAACTTTAGGGAGACCTAGAGTTTGTTTGTGGGGAGTAGAGTAGTTGTCTATTTGCTTTGCTTACAGTACTTGTTTGCATTAGTTCATAGGATGATTTTTTCTTTTGCAGTTATAAAAGAAAAATACAAAAACATATGTTTTCTTTATGTGCATGTAGATTAGGTTGTTAGTCTAGATTGCATGGCATATCATTTTTTTTGAAAAAGCATAAAAAGATTTGATCGTTTTTGGCTTTCAAGTTTTCTATTTGAAAATATAAAGAGAATAGATTTTTCTTTTTGCATTTCATATCTATTTTCTTAGTCATTTTGTTTCAATTTTGAGTCAAAACACCACATAAGTTTCATGCCATTTACCCTCTGACTAAAAACAGCCCTTAAAATAAATGATATAATTTAAAATTTACTAGTAAGTTTTATTTTATAGGGTCATACACCAACTAGCTTAAGCTAGACTTGTGGGCTAGGGAGTTTAAACTCCCCACAAGTGTTAAAATTCAAACGTACTTGGCCAATCACTAGGTAAATCCTTTCCTACATTGATTGTATCTGGGAAGCTACTCTCAAAACGGGAGTTAAGAACTAGGCCATGTGGAGGCTTGGACAGAGGAGATAAGCCTCTGAATCCTTGTCAAAATGTAACCCAGGACTTTTACACATCTGGGGATTCTGTCCTAGACAAAGTTTCGGGCTCAGCTACCCTGCCCATGTGTACGAGTTCGGCTGATGATTGTCCCCCCAGACTGTCAATTTAGTTAAGGTAGCCTCTAGTCTCTTTTACATCTAGGGTTCATACACAGGTACACCGGAAGGTTATTTCTAGTTGACCTTGGATGAGCATGGAAGGTAACCCTTATGGAAAGTGCAGGCAGGTGGTGGGTGATTCCTCCACTTGTGCCTGAGAACCACCTCAAGGACACCAAGTAATCATTCATCATCTTTCTTCTGGAAAGTATATCTTATACCTGTTTGTCTGTTTGGCTTTAGGAATTTTTAGTGAGTGCTGTGTGTTTTGTCTGTACTTAGTGTGCCTTTAGGTGTATGCTTTGTAATTTTGGTTGCTTATCAACCTCAGACTTTGTCTCTCATTTTTAAAATATGGCTAGCACCCATTTGAACACCAACCAAGAGATACCCATGTTGGGAAGTCCTTGTACCATTCCTCTCACAGGGAATCTTGTTGTTCCCTTGATGGCCACCCTGAATCTTCCTGGATTCACCCTAGGGCTACTGGTGTGGTTGTTTTCCACTCCAACTATCCTAAATGCTCCTGATGCTTCTCAAGTAACCTCCTTATATCAAGGTCATCAAAACACTATCTCCCCTTCACCTGTAGTTAGTTCTCCTCCTCCTTCTACCTCATGCGGTGAAAGTACTGATATTAGTAACTGACAGTCTAAAAGGAGTAAAAGAAGGAGGAATAGGAAGAAAGCACATAAGCAAGGGGGAACCTGTTCAACCTCTACAAGTCAAGTTGAACCTCACCACCCAGCCTCTGTTGTTCATGCTAGGGGAACCTATCCAACCTCTGCAGGTCATGTTGGATCTAAGCACTCAACCTATGCAAGTCAAGTTGATCTTCACCATATAGCATCTGTTGATCATGATGGTAGGATCCTTCCAACCTTTCCAGGCCATGTCGGATCCTGTCACTCAACCTCTGGTGTTCAAGTTGAGTGCACCCATTCAACCGCTGGTTTTCAAGTTGAAACTTCCCATCCAACCTCTGTTTTTCAAGTTGGATCCATCCATCCAACCTCTGGTGTTCATGCTGGTGGGATCCTTCCAACCTTTCTAGCTCATGTCGGATCCTGTCACTCAGCCTCTGGTGTTCACGCTAAGTGCACTCGTTCAACCTATGGTTTTCAAGTTGAACCTCCCCATCCAACCTCTGTTGTTCAAGTTGGATCCATCCACCCAGCCTCTTTGGTTCACGCTGGGGGCACACACTCAACTGCTGCAAAGCATGTTGATCCTAACCATTCAACCTCTGCTATTCATGTTGAAACTATTGAAAAGACTATCCGTTCAAAACATAAGCCCAAGTTTCCTTGTAAGCTTTGTGAGGGAGACCATCTTACTTATAAATTCCCTTCTATTGCTGAGGTGCGAAGAGTTTGGGCTCATGGTCCTCCCATTTTTGAACATTCTGAAGTCTCTCAACAACCAGCCTCTCTTAGTGAGGTTGGACCCAGTCACCCAGCCTCTTTTGTTCACGCTGGGAGCAAACTCTCATCCTCTGCAGGTCATGTTGAGAGCAAACAGTCAGCCACTGCTAGTCATGCTGATACCGTTGAGAAAACTAGTCGTTTGAAGCATCATCTTAAGTTCCCTTGTGTGTTATGCAAGGGAGATCATCTTACTCATCTCTTCCCTGCTATCCCATAGGTACGAAGAGTGTGTTCCAAGACTCAAATATTTCCTTCTCTTGAACACCCTATAGTTTCTCAACAACCTACTCAACCTTTGGTTGATCAAGTGGTCGAACAAATCTCAGATTTGGTCAATCCCACTCTTCTTTTGGAGAGTGCTCCTCATGTGATTGAACCAATGTCATCTTTCGTCAATCCCACTCTCCCTTCAGAGAGTGACTTTCACCAAGCAGTTGAATCGATCCCAGTATCGATCAATCCCACTCTTCCTTTAGAGAGTGAAGTGTCTACTAGTCACATTTTCTTCATTGCCAGTTCAGATCTTACTGAACAAGGGGGAACTGAACTTGTTTCGAATCAACCCCCACCAAGCCTTGGGATTGCTTCCTTTGATTAGGATAGCCTAGTTGAGTCACACCTTCCTTCCCATGCACCTTTCCATATAAAGGTCAAATTTGAACCCTATACGATTGCTCGTTGTATTGTTGATGAAGGAGCCTCAGTTAGTATTTTTTCTGCTCATGCTTGGCGAGGCATGGGATCTCCCAGCCTTGTGTCGACTACTAGTCAGTTACTGGCGTTTGATAGAAGAAATTTTTTAGCCTTGGGAATTCTTACTCAAACACCTGTTACTTTGGGTGGGAAGACCGTCTTAGTTGACTTCATGGTGATAGAAGACCGCTTGGATTTTAATATGCTCCTTGGACGTGATTATGTCTATGCCATGCAAGTGGTGGTGTCAACATTCTTTCGTGTGATGTACTTTAATCATGGAGAAGAAATTGTCACTATCGATCAGTTGGATTTTCTTGATCCGTCTCCTGATCCAACTAGAGACCAAGTCTTTCCTTTCTTGATTCCCAGTATTTCTATAGACACAACCCCACCACAGGTGAACTATGTGGCCTCTTGTCCTTTATGTTCAATTGCTTCTGAGAAGCAGCCTCTGTTTCCATGCTTACCTTCTCAGGACTTGGTCCTAGCAGTTGACCAGGTGACTCATCCTATATAGACTGTAGAGCCTTCTCTCCACTCTGTTGATCTATGTGAAAGTTTAGACATGTGTCCTATATTGGATGATTTCCTTCCTTTGGATGAAGTCTTCCTAGAGTCTTTGATACAATCTGACCTTCTTTTGGATGTCGGTTTAGTTGTGACTAAGTATAACCCTGATTTTCCTAATAGACCTGACCTTTCTTCTTGTGTTGGTCTTGTTGAGTCTTTTGACTTTTCCTTTGAACAGCAAGTTAGTGATCTTGATGAGTTTGATTTTTCTTATGAATTTTTCAACTCCTTGGATATTGAGTTTGTTCCTACAAAGTCTCTCTCCCTTGCTTATTTTTTCTCTCCTTCTGAGGTTGATCTTGATGATTCTAAACCCTCGAGCCTTGGTTCTATAGAATTTTATTCGGTTGATTCTACCTGAACTTTACCTTTTGCAGAAGATAGCAAAGTCACATGCGTTTCTTCTAAAGTGACCCGCATCGGATCGTTTCTTCTAAATATGATTTTGATGTTGTTGTTTCTTGGAGATAGGATTTTTACTTGGATTCACAACTATTTATTGGCCTCACCTTGTTGTTCAAGTCATAATTGCATTTGCATGTGCCTTGCTCACGCTTATGAGCCTAATGTCGGCTTCCACGCTTTTAGCTCATTGTATAAGACCTCATCTTTGTTCTCATTGCTGCTAAGCCTTGTATCATTTCACCTTTGCAACTTGACACCCTTTACCCCGAGGAGACCTTCCCCGAGTGTCCTTATCTTTCTCACTTTCCTTGCATTATGCATAGGTTTGTTCCTTGCGCTTGGAACTAGTTTTCCTTGCCTTATGACATTCGTCTCCTCGCATTTAGAGCATTCTTTCTGCTCTCCTTCGAGCTCGTTAAAAACAGTAAGGAGGCCGTGAGTTGAATTTTCCGGACTTGTTAAAACTTCACTGGAAAGATTATGAGTTTCTTTAGGCCTAAGTCTGACTCCTCAAAATAGACTTGACTACCGAGTAAACTTGACCTTTCAAGCTCATTAAGAATATGTGAACGGGCATCCACATTGGTGGTAGGTTATCTCTTTCTCGGACCATGTGGAATAATATGAGAAAGGATCCCTCTCTTTTCTTTTTGAATTGAAAAGAGTATTCTCACGCGTAGGTTTATCTCTTTTCTGGACCTGAGGGACTAAACTTACGGAAAAGGAACCCCCGGTATGAGCTTAGTTTTCTCTTTTTCGTGCTCTGGACCAAAACATGAAAAAGATTTCGAGTGTAATTTATGTCTTTTTCATGCTCGTTAAACCTTAAATAACAAAGCATCGAGTTTATTGTTGTAAGCCCCATTTCTCGTAATCAAATGGATCTTTCCAAGTTATCTTGCCTTCCTTCACATTAATAAAACTCAGGCTATGTGCTGCTTTTAAAGGACCATTGGGTAGGTGGTAATTTAACCTTTTTTGGACCTTCCTGACTAAGTATGAAAAAGGTGAGCCTTTTATTCTTCGGAAGTTAAGAGAGTTCTTCTCTGGTATGTTTTATACTTTTTCGGCCTCGGGAGACTAAATTGTACGAAAAAGGACCCCCCCTGCAGTCTTCTTTGGAGTTTTCAGACTCTCTAAACTATGAAAACACCATCGAGCATGTACTAGTTTGGGCTCGTAAAATCCATGAATCGGTGCTTTATCAAGCATTCTTCTTTCTTTTCTTCAAGCTTGTCAAAAAATAAAGATGGTCCCGAGTTTTCTTTCTTGGACTCGTTAAACCTTTACAAGAAAGAAGGGAAGGGGAGGGTTATTTCCATGTCTTTTTACATCATGGCAGCAAGTTTTGTTTCCTTGAACAAAGCACCAGTTTTGAGTATCTCAATAGTTGGGTCCTAGTCTTTTGACCTTATCCTAATTCAGAGTTTCTTACTCCTCCAGTTGGTCTCTCTTCCAATTATATGGGGAATCTGGCAATGTCTCCTACATTGTAGATTTGTTTCATTGGTCCTATTTCATGTCAAAATCTTCCTAAGTCACTTTTGTGTCGTGCTCACTGTTCAAGGATTAAACCTTTGTCGTCCATTCTGCAGTTGCCTTGACCTTTTGTGTCGGCCATTCCCTGGTATCAGTTCATTACATCATGTCTTCAGCGGTCCTTTTTGTGAAATTCAGTACCAATTCTAGATCTAATTATTCTTTGACTTACCTCGTGTTGGATGATGAAGGATGCCTTAATGCCTTCCTTCCAATGGATCTCTTCCTATCGACTCCAACACATCTTGCTTTGGGGACAAGATTTAGAGTTTTATGACAGTACCTTGGGAATTGTTGTCCTCAATGGAAATTTCCCTCGCTATTGGGTAGTGGGGATACCTTAATGTCTCCTACTCAATGGATTCTTCAAGTGTTCGACTTCAAGTCTTTGTAATAACACTTGTTAGAATGTACTAGGTACCTTGGGGACCATTTTCATTAATGGTGGTTTCCCTCGCGTTTGTTAATGGTTTTCATTATTGACCGGTAATCAAACGTCTTCCTCCATGTTCGACTTCAACTCCTTTATTCACAAGGTTAGGATTCGTACCTTTTTTAGGTGGTTTGGATTGAAGACCTTGGGCTGACAGTAGCATTGTCATTTTTGCTATTGCCTGAGTTGCGTAAGACCTTGTTATACTTTCTATGACATTTTGCTGAGACATAGATCCACCTTGTATTTTTGTGGCTATGATCGATTGTTGAGTATGGATCCACCTTGTTCATTTGTGGCCATGGATCCTTTAGATTTGATATGGTGCCTTTTTGCATATTGAGTTACCATTATAGTTTCATTAGTTATACATATGTTGGATCCACCTATATTTTTATGGCGATGTTTTGTATATGGACGTGTATGTTCCAGAGATTAGTTTTTTTGACATTTATCTCTCTTTCAGGTTCCTTCACTCGAGCCTTTCGATCTTGGATTCTCTGCTCTCTCCATACTCAGTTGTTTCCTTTATAATGTATTTCGGCTATCGTCTTCCACTCAAACCTCACACATTAGGGGGCATCTGTTATACACCAGATTGGCACCTCTCCGTCCGAGTGTCGACATTCCTCATGTTGGCACACAAAAGGACATCTATGGATTGAGGTTTTCCCAGAACACTATAGCTTGGCTTATTATGAAATACATTCTGCCTCTATCTAGCTAATTACTTTGCCATTTTTGACATGTTAGGATGTATTCGCGACTATCCTTCTATACAACTCGCGAGTCATTCGCGGGTCTCCTTTGTAGAAAGTCGCAAATCTATGTATTCACGGGTTGACCTTATACATAATCGTTAATTATTCACGGGTTTCTCTACTACATACCCGCGAATGTGTCTCTTATCATTTAAACACAAAAACACACGTTAATTTGAAGTTAGTTAAGTCATTTAACTTAATTTCTTTAACTACTGTAACCTCTTTAACTTTCGAAACTACCTTATTTCACCCATATAAATAGAGGTAGGAAAGGCCATGAGAGGGGAGTTTGAATTTATGCATTGTTATGCTGGAGGAATCGGGACTCTCTTTGCCTACACCTTTGCCCTGGAGGTCTTCCCTTAGTGTTGCAGAGCTTGGAGGCTGAGTTCTTTGGAGAAGAGAAGCAGCAGAACCAGATCAAGGTTTTGTGAGGTGCCAAACTTGAAGAGAAGGTATACTTGTACTTGTTTTCAAGATTAATAAAGATGTGATGTCCTTCTTCTTCCCAAATCATTGTTCAATGTGTGATTGAATCTCTGTTTATGATCATATTATAATGTTATTCAGATCATTGTTTCATATTCATTTGATTATCATTATCTTATATGTGGTCATAATGGCTTGAGGAAGGTATAACTTGTTTTGCAGGTCTCTTGGAGCGAGAGGAGTAAGAAGAGGATTGAAGAGAAAGCTTGGACCAGCCTTCCGTTAGTTAGGTGTGGACCTTTCTCATCTCTGAATCTTGTTTATATATACTTGCTGAACATTGTGCATCTCTCTTTCAACCCCAGTACGTTGATGGCCTCTTAAACCCTAGCCATAGGACACTTTCCTTTACAACACACCTTCAAAGGATTTATCCCACGAAATGGTGCAACGAATCCAAAACTTGCATGACGGTGATTGTTTCCCACAGAGCAATTCTACTCATCAATTCTAGGAAATGATCAACCATTTATTTACTCAACTATCTTAGTGCTTCCTCCATCATGTTCTACACTTGTGTCATGGAGGTAGGTATAAGGGGATTTTACTAAGTCTCCCATTGTGCTATTGGTGTGTCATGTAGAAATGTTGTTTGAGGGGAATGAAGGCATCACCTCTTTATTTTTGTATATCTAGTGGAGCTAGATTAGCATAAGGTGTTATGAAGTTGGAGAAAACATGATGGTAATAGTACTGCACCAAGTCTAGATTCCAAACCTAGAAAAATAACACTCAACGATGAAGGGCTAGGTGAAATCAGATGTACTGAGCATTGGTGCCAAAGAAAGGGCTTCCTTTCAACTCTAAACAGCTTGTCATGCCTCAGTTGATGAAATTCATCCTTCTTAGTTAAGTCGGTCATAGGATGAGAAATATTAGATAAGATAATATTATTTTATTAATGTCCAACACATGTCCCTAATGTCACTTTGGATAAGATTTCCAACAAGACTACTTGGAGGAAGTGATAATAGCACTTCTAGAAGATGATGCACAAGCTTCTAAAATTTTTGGAGTAAATAGAAGCAGGCCAGATGACTTTGAAGAAGATGTCACAAGTTAGCAAGTGGAGAAAAGAGCCAAGTTACAGTAGGAGGCTCTAGAAAGAGCTCTTCTAATTTATTTCGAAGACACCTATTCTGCATCAAGCGACCCTGACAGCAGCTTCCTGCTAGGGGAGCCTATAGTATCTATATAGGTGAAGCACACCGTATTTATTGACCTCAGTGGGGACACCACTCCAATCTCATCTACACCCAAACATCCTCCCTAATCAAAGACTCCACTCAAAGAAATGGTGAGGAAAGCAGAGAGGGAATTGAAGGAAATGGGAAAAGAGCTTAATTCCATGCTACCTCCCACAAGGCTACTCAGTGCCTTAGAATACCATAAGGGTGTGCTTAATATGGCTATTTTGGAGATATAGAAAAGTGAAATTAACTCAATGGTGGAGTACAAAGCCACTCATATTTACCTCAATGTTGATCAACTAAGCAACAATGAAAAAATAAGAATCGCCAAGTCAAAAAATTTCTCCATCGTGATGTGAAAAAGACCCATGCTTCCCTGAAGAGAATGCAAGAGGATCTCACAAAGGCAGAGAATAAATGAGCTTTACTCAATTTACAAACCAAACTCAAGTTGAGCTGTTACTTCGCCTGTTTTTCAGCTTTAAGAAGGTTAGCCTTAAATTTAGGTTCCATTGTTCTCAAGTACGTAGATGAATAATGCTTATCTCGAAATAGAGACCCTGAACCTTGTACCGACTCCATATCATAGGTTGAAGACATAAATTCATTGTCGAAATTCGTCAATTTGGTAGTTAAGATTGAATGTCCAAATTGCTTTATGGCTTTAGGCCATAGGATATTGGTTTAATCTTATAATGTTTAGTTTTCATAAACAACAAATTAATACAACTAAAATTAATAGAAACAAGATAATAGGATCGCCATATGGGAGGGGGTGTGGAACTTCTGTTTTCTCTTGGCAGGTATGATGCTTTCTCTCTTCATCTTTTGATAACATATTATATCTCAATTGATATGCTGGTATGTCAACAAAATGATGTATCAATGTATTTAGGTGGGGAACATGGGGTCATCTCTCACATATGGTGGTTCAATGGGGCTACTACCCATATAAATAAGGAAGGGAATATGGGGGGAACACACTTAATCTCATTCCATGGATCACTGGGACTTGTTATTATGAATGAACTGCAACATTTGTACTGGGTGGATAAGTAAGACTTATAAGTATAGCAGTCTTGGCCCTATGACACTAACATGCACCTAATGAAGTTTCCATCCACTACATTGGTGTACATTAATCCATTATACAGACTAGAGGGAATACTTGAAGCCCTATTTTTCCAACACACCTTTTAATACTTAGAGGTCTCCTTTGTCCTACAGAAACCCAACTTTTTGGAAAATAGTAGTGACAGAGTTTCTATATATCCTAATGTAAACCCGACCCCAAAATACCATTTACACTGCTAAGTTAAAACAACTAGGTTTTTAATTAAACATCGATTATTATCATCCATAAGTCGAGTGTGATGGCCCAATAAGACTATAAAAATTGTGTGCTTTAAAGTATATATCTCTAAATTGAATTTATAGAAAATACTTTCTAGAGAACACGCCAGTTTACTTATTTATGGTCAGTCTCGGAACAACAACATATCATAGTTTATCAATTCTATGATCCTGTTTACAAACGATTGACATGTCTAATACAACACATTTCTAATGCCAGCTATAACATGGCCATGTTTACTAGACTTAGATGTCGCTAAAGTCTACTAGAAAAAATTTCCTCTTTGTTTTATTCCCACGGAGTAAATTTTATCACAATAGCTCATGTCTATCATAAAATGTATTAGCATGCACAATAACAGGCTGTTGAATTGAATACATTGTTCCAAAGATGGCCTTCCCATGATGGTCACTTTTATTCTGTGAACCTGGACCCAATTTTCTCACATTATAATCATAATACCCAGACGTAATTTCAAAGGTAATCTTCATTTTTTCTTCCTTAGTTATCCACACCTAATGGTATCCTAATAAACCATCGGTAAAAGAAAGAGTATGCCTCTTTTCCCGCAACATGGTTTAGTACCTAATTGTTAAAAGGCATTGGGAGTGGATACTCAACGCAAACGATGTTCAGTCCCCTGAAGCCAACGCACACTCGGATTTACCCCAGTCCTATTTTAATTTCTTGAATCACAATTGGACTAATCCAATCTGATCTCTCAATTAGAAATATAAGCAACATCTAGTATATCTCCTCTTTTACCTTTTCCTTTACTCTAGGGTTAAACCTATAGGTTATTCTCTTTATTAGCTATGTGTCTAGCTTTCATTCTATCTTTTTTTCCTATCTCTCCTTTTATACCTTTCATCTCTATGACATTCTTTGGGAAGAGGTAAACATAATCCCTAAGTAGTGTCACAACCTCCTCCACTTTCAGCTCATTCCAGTGGTCACCAACTGAGGTGATTCTCAATTCTTCCTCAGTGTCAATATTGATCATCCTTAGTTTCAAGTTTAAAGGGTTCTTTATTTATTTTCCTATATAAATCATCCGCTATCTATTTTATAGACCTTTCCCCTTCATACTCCTTAAATTGAAGTGGAGCAACTCTAAACATATGGATCAGTAGAGGACTTCATTCCAAGCCCTATTTTCTTTTTATTAAATTTTAGATCTCATCATAGTTGTTGGTTTCTCTTATATTTCATCTTGAACTAGATAGGCTTAAATATCAAGTAATACTGACTCCATATGGCAAGTGGACCCTAGGTAACGGGGCTTTGGTAGCTAATTGGACATTGAATTTGAGACATCAGAACTTACGATAAGTGCAAGGATATTTAAAAGGAATCAAGACAATAAAGTGCTAACTAATGTCAAGCTCGTTGCATTCTAACAGCAAGTTTACATGCTGTGAAGAAATAGTTCTCCATCACCTGAAACCTTGTAAGAACTAACATATACTTTGTGGGCATAACCATGCCATTTCAATTCATGAAATCAACAAAGGCGTAGCAATAGTCAATGCCAGAGAAGGCATAGAAATAGTAAATGCAATGTAGTGTAGAGGGGCAGTACCTAGTACGAGAAACAACTAGAGCAAACTAACACCCTAAAACATTATTCCTGCCACCAGATAGCTCTATTCCTACCACCAGAGATCTCCTAAATTCTAAAGCATAACAGTAAGAAAAATAAGAGATAATTAGGATGGTGGTCAAGTAGGTCCACCTAGATATAAAATCATCCCCATCAACCACTTCATTTCAAATTTAATTAAAAATTAATAAGGAACAAACAATGTACACGACTTTAAACATATTATATTGGACCTCCCTTAATCATCTAAGCCAGTGAAATAGCTCAAGTACATTCCAATGGAACCTTCCACCAATAGAGTAATAGTCAGAAACCAAATAATGGTATGGAAATGTTTGATAGGATTAATATACAAAACTATGGTATTTTCTGAGCTTCTCCCTAGGAAGACAAGTTTCAACCAAAATTAATGTGAAATGTTATCTACCTCTGCTTCCAATTTAACCAATATAAAATTAATTTTGTTAACCTTGAAATACAATCATTATAATGAACATCACAAACAACACTATGAAGTACAAGCTGAGAACAACTTCCAAACTTGGATTTTAGGATCAGCAAAGGTTTCCCTTTCAATGCAAGATATGATGTTTATAGATGTATATTCTATAAATTACAGGAATGAAAATCAATATAGTTATATAGAACCAAAACATTTACTGATTGATTACAACAAATTAATGGAAGAAAATTAACAGCAGTTATAACTCATTGGTTGTACTCCATGCCAATCCATTTTTCAGTCCCTTTGAAATCAATCAAAATTCAATTTCAACTTCTCCAGACATTTGTGTCTGAACTAACTTTTGAATGACCTTTCAAGAAGGAATGAAAAAAATTTCAAAATTCGTTTTAGATCTAACATTAAAATAATCAATGATGTTTTGGAAAGGCCATTTCCTAGATCAACATGCACAATATATGCTTAAGGATTCTTCAAATGATGGGAAGAATGACATGTATATTTATCAGAGAAGCTAGAATTATTATTTACCCAGGGTTCAAATTTTCAAAGGGATACAAACAATAAGATAATATACAGAAAGTAATAGTCCTGTGATAGTTTCCAACGTTGTATCAAAAGTAAATATAGGCTATTCTCTTTACTTATCATTCTTAGTCTTTTTTGTCTTGGAAATGAAGAACCATGATCAGTTGTTGCTGCAATGCCCAGTTTTGAGTTTTTTAAGTGGTGGAATTGCTGATTAAGAAGAAAACAAGTTCTTTTAATCGCTTTCCATACCTTACCAGTAATTCGTAGATAGGAGGAAATAAATCTAAGATTTTAATTCAAATGCGGGAATTTATCCCAAGTTTTATTTACTATAAATTTTGTTACTAAAGTGCTATCCATAAAACATCATAGGATGACTCAAAGGATTCCTACACACCTTTATGATGATATCGTAAATGTTGAAGTATTCCCTTTGATTTCCCAATCCTATGATCCAAATAGACGATTTTCATGTCATCAACATAATATTTATGCCCCTTTTGATTGAATATTGAACCCATAAGCAAGATCCCTTTCCTTTGCCTTTGATCATTTCACAGTTGACCACTTTTGGTTACATATCCCACCATTTGGGCCCATCAAAGATATCATGCAAGAATCAAGCAATCATGAAGATGATCAAAGGGAAGAGTTAGATCCAGAAATTGAGGAATATAATGAAGCAGATGATGTGAATCAAAGTAATACCTCAAAAGAAGAAAAGAATGATGAAATAGAAGTTGAAGTAAACCTTGAACGTGAACTTATAGTTTCTCTAGATGAGCTAAGTAATGAAAGAGAGAAAAAGAAGATAATGATGGATCAGCTACAGAATTATCAAGAAAATATTTTATTAATGGAAGATAAGCTAAGAAAAATTGAGGAGACTATTATCAGTCTAAAAATTCAAAAGGAAAAAATTTGTAATGATCAAGAGGCTGAAAATGTTTCTTTAAGGGAAGAGCTTGAAAAAATGAGTAGGGATGCTAGTAAAAAGGATGAAGAAATCTCAAAACTTAGAAAATAAAATATATCACTGAAAGTACAGCTACAAAAATTTTGAGAGGAATGTCAAAACTCAAACAAATGACACATAGCTTTGAAGAGGCCAAGAAGATCATAGATGAACAAAAGGATTAGTTACTTAAAGCTGAAAGGATTGTTGATGGTTTGAAAAGTCAAGTGGATGACGACAAGAGGACTAAAGAAAAATTGACAAACCAAGCTCCACAAAAAAAACAAGAAGATCAAGACCCTACATGAAACACTGAACAAGGAAAGAATCATTAATTTAAAGTTTGAGAAAAGCACATCAGACTTGAATAATCTCTTAGGGAAGTGAAGAGATTCAACTCACAAAACAGGAACTGGGTTTGGAAGTTATACTGATAAAGGAGAAGACTCCAAGTCACATGGAAGAGAAGATGAGAAGAAAAGACATAATCCAAGAGACAATGATGTTGGCATTTGACAAATAAGGATTGAGATGCAAGGATGGACCAAGCAGTAAAAGTGGACCAAACATGAAAGAAAAAGGACTTCATATCAAAGACCTCCATATCAAGGAAGATCAACTACTCAAAGGAATTCAAATATATTTCATGGCTGATGTTACACCTGCAACAATTATGGTCACAAGGCTATCCACTGCAAAGTTTATGATAGGTATACTCCAACAAGAAAAAGAGGTATGCGTTACTTCGAGTTTCAATGTTATAATTGTGAGGGTTTTGATCATATTGCAAAAGATTTTAAGAAACAAGGATTTACAAAAATATGGAGAAATAAATTTGTTGATTCAATCAACATGAGACTCAGAGATCTTGTACATAAAAATACAAAAGTATGGAAGCAGAGGTCAATGGAGAAACCTAGCACTGAAGCGACCCAAGATAACAAGAGTAAGGACAAGGAGCTAGACCATGAAGATCATGAAATATCTTCCATCTTATTTTGATTTATTATTTTTTAAATGATTGATGGGAGATTCATATATAGATGTTTGCCTTGAGGAGATGCCCATTGATGAAAATTTTATTCCTTTAAGATGTGATATTAAATGGATTTGGTGCAGTAGTGAATGCTTTAAAGTCAAGCCATACCTTTTGCAGAGTTGTAGTATCATCAAGTGGAAGCTAAATAACTAGAGTGCAAAAAAAACAAGATGCAAATGTCTCTCTATATTACATCCTTGAACAAGTAATATTTTACATGCAAAGAGTCCTGTATGGTAGCTTTTGAAGTAATTTCTCAATAAAACAATTCAGCAATCTCTTGAATTTTGAAGGGTTTATACCAATAACCTGATTAAAATTAGACCAATAGAACCAACATAATAGTTATGGATAAATTAAATCTCAAATGAAGAAGAAATCCATGGAAGCTACATGTAACTATTTTTGAGCACATGTGATCAGTCTATGAAAAATAATTTGTGATGGTACATATGAAAAACAACAGCTAAATTTAGGAGGAAAATTTTTCAAGTAGAAGACTGTTATTAAGGCACAAAACAATCAAGGTTTATTCCACATCTGAATGCATCCTTGTGCCCACGTGGTATACTTGGTAGAATTAAGCCACAAAACAATCAAGGTGTATTCCACATCTGATTCTGATCCCGAGTCCTAACCAATATGTCTATTCTCTGTTTGTTTAGATGCAAGGACGACTAGACAATATAAGACTAAGAACTCAAAGAAAGAAATCACACTCCTAGCATACATGGGTAATTTCATAGAAAATATTAAATATAAGAGAGAATATGTGTACATTCAATTTGATTACAAACTCATTGTACCAAGCAACGATAGTCTAACTTCTATAGACACATAGATTGAAGTTTATTGTAAGGGACATCTTGCACTTTAGTGCTTATTAAATGTGTTTAGTAAGAAAGGAAAATATGAGAAATTTATAGGAGAAACAACCTACTTGCATTAGCTAGCAGATCCGATGAGAACCGTACTGAGACATTTCCTAGTATTAGTTTTCTCAACAGCTTCATCCCTCTTTTTCTCTCTGATATTTTGAGTAGAACTAGCAGAAAAAGTCCTAATGCTACAAGTACTCCCACAATTCCATCCACAATTCCCAACACAATATCTACCTTGATAGTTCTTGATACTTTTTATGACCTTCAAGGATTAACTCTAATTGCGGCTGCAACAGTTTTGCAATACAAATATTAAAAGAGAGATCAGCAAGAATTTTGCAAGTGATATTTTGATAAAGAGACCCACTAAATGAATTCACATCTAAGTTCAAGTAGGAAATGTTGGGCAATGAAAACAATGAATGCAGAGATGACCAAATAAATTCATTTGAAGATAGGTCAAGGCGATTTATATCTCATCTCTCTTCTTGTTCTGAATGACCCTGGGGATGATCCACTTAGATTACTCAATAGGGAATATGATTCCTACCTTCAACATTCTATAAATATCTAGTTAAGCCTTATCTTTGATTCTTGGATTTAATCTGTCTCACCTCTTCTTGAGAGGCTTTGCATCAGGTTTCAACTGGATTTTCATTTGTCTTAGTTAGTATATACGCTTTTCAGTTCTGAAAAGTATTAATTATATATCAATTATATAAGATAAGATTATTTCAAAGATTATTTTGAAATAATTATTTCTATGAAAAACATTTTGAAGTTTTCTCAAAATTTCTATACAAATCCTTATTATGATCTAACCATTCCTTTTATGCATCAACATTAATTAATTTAAAACAAGCTGTGCTACTCTTTTCTTTCACTTAATGATCCATTCTAGCTGATTGAATTAACTACCCATTTCCATTGGACATGGGAATTGCTTAATTTTGAAACTATAAGCATCTGCAGCCATTAACTCGCTTTACCTAACTTTGCAATTTGAACATCCTTCGAGTATGTAATTGTTATCTATAATGCCAATCGTTACAATAAACTTAGTTTAAGTTCAGCTATATCTTATAGTAACTAGAATTCTCAAACGATCGGCAGAATGGAATTCATGGGTGCAAGGGTTTTAACAAATTCATCCCTCAAATCGTTCTTCAAAAGACCCTAGAGATCAAAGTCACATAGAGGTAAAAGAATATATACATATATGTATATGTATGAAATATAAAGCGGCTACTCACCTTGAAGAAATAATGTTCTGTAAATTCTGATAGTAGTTCTGTTGAAGTCTGTGTTGGTTTTCATTGAATGGGGCCACATGTTAGTGTGGTGTAACTTGAATAGGGCCAAGGTCCATATCTCCATTGAAGCTTAATGATTTGTTGTATTGTTTTGAAGAAACACTGTAAGTGGCCATGAAATCTTCCAACTTTTTCATCGATGAAACTTCAAATGAATCACAAGGTCCTGCCATTACATGATCATAAGAACCACACACATTAATACTAGCAAAAGAAGAACATCAGTCATATCTAATACAACGTATGACCCCATTAGAATGCTAATAAAATAGAGGAACCAAATATTACCTGCAGGCTTATCAGTTGTCTTCAGTGTTCGATACATCTGCATCCGGATAAAGAAGACTACAATAGCCAATATCACTAATGATCAATAATAACTTTTTATCTTCACATTCTGCAAGAGTACCTTGCATCATAAAGGATTTCCTTTTTACCTCCATCAAATTATTGAAAAACAGCTGATTAGCATTGATATCTATCAAAACAAATATGAATCAAATCTCCTAATCCATTGAAAAGGTCAAAGCATATATTTGTTAAATCTTCTTTTTTATTTCCTCTATTGCAACATCCTTTCCCTTCTCCTTTCTATTGCCTCCTCAGTCATAGCTCCTTCCTCTTCTCATTGATGTTCTTCTCCATACTTGGGCAGAATTCTGCATGAATTCTGCCCTACTATCGCTAGGCCAAACACTTTTTAATAAAAAAGTGATGGATAGAGTTTAAAATGAACTCATATATTCATGAGATGATATTTGTGCATTTCAACTTTTTCTAGTTCATGTAGGGAAATGATAAATCAAAGTAACAAGGAATATCTTTTATTGCAATGGTGTGAAATGGAACTATCTAAAACCTTTCATTTAATGTCATAATTTTGCCTTGCAACCCTTTTAATCCTTGGGAAAAGTTTAAGCACCTTCGAAATACTATATTGAAAATTGTTGAAATCTTAGAATGACAAATTCCCAATCAAAACCTTACAAATATACAGAGTTCTAAACTCTTCATAAATCCAACTCTCATTATAACAGTTCGAAATATACTCAGTTCTAAACACTTCATAAATCCAACAATTCTCATTATAACAGTTCCCATATATACTTGAGTGTTTAAATTTTCCTTTACACTAGGATATGTAGCACTTCCCAAATATGCTTGGGTGCTTAGAATTTGCCTTTACCCTACGAGCTGCAATATCATTTTGCACGCCCTCTATTATTGCCAATGGGGTTCATTTATCTTTCCTGAACTAGATTTTTGTTTCCTATTCCAAAAACAACTTTTTCAATCAAAGTAAAGGACAACAAAACATAGGCTCATAAACACTTATCGTATTTTATCATAAAGGATGCCCATAAATTAGATTACATACAAAAATATCCCAAACACTAGGTTGTTCAGTCATTAATAATATTCATAGTTGAAATATTAGAAGGATAGGTACTTTCTTCTAACGGAGTTAAACTAAACATTAATAATATTCTTAGTTAAAATCCTAGAAGGATAAATGCTTTCTTCTAACGGAGTCAAGCTAAACTAACGACAGTAAATTTTGAAGATATTTCATTTCACTTGTTCTTATTTGAAATATGTCTCTCTCTTCAATAACAATTATGTATCTTAGTTCCCATGCACACAAGCCTTTACAATGTTAGTTGTAAGGAGTTAATAAATCCAAGAAGTGAAAATATACAACGATACAAGGCTGGGTGGTAGCAGTAGGTCCTCCAACTTCCTTTCATCCAGTAGGCTTCTATCGGTAATATGAATGTTCTATGTTTAGCTATATTTTTCGTGCCCAACTCTGAGTGATTGTTAGAGAGATGTTCGACAGAACTTGCATGTCTATTGGAAATAGATTTTTTCACATTCTATAAACAAAGTCATCAATAACTACACATTCCTTGTGACAACACTAGCTATAAGATTTTCCAACCCTGGACGTGGAGGCTATTGCTGGGTTTTGAATGGATCAATTTTGAAGGGAATTCCGTTCTTTTATAAGACCACCTTCTTAATGACGATCATACATGAAATTGAAATTATTCTAAAATTTAAGATTCCATTGATTCTTCCAATTTCAATTTTTATATTTCTTTCTTTCCCTAGATTTGAAATTTAATTCTGGCCATAACCTGTTAAAATCCCCACAGTTCCTACATGTAGAATACGCAGGATGAAGGAATGTTGGTCACTATAGTGTAATTCATTAGAATACTTGAATGGGAAATTTTAAGCTCACAACTCAACTAATCTTTGCTAGTGAGAAACAACATATCTTCGCTACAAATTTTTCTTAGCTAGATTGCTATATCAATGTTCATTACACTAAGGTTTATCATCATCAATTGCCTACTAAACTTCCAATCTAACTGTCATTCCTTGAGTCATATAGTTGGTGTACTATTTGAAAGGATTACCTGGGTAGATATAAAGCATCAAACTAGAAACTCCACAGCTATACCATACATATATCATCCTAGAGTTTGTTGTTCTCTTTAATACAGAGCTAATCAATAAGCTCTTTCCCAAATAAATTCGAACTAGTTCAGGATTTAAAATAGAACACGAATTTATATTACACTCTTTAAGAATGTCATTATACAAGGAACAAACACAAGACATTCAGATGTTATTCAGCAGAAAATAGTCCTAATATAACATAAAATTAAAATTTTGAGAAGCAAGAGTTTCAGAATCTACCTTTCATTCGTTGAGTCATATAGTTGGTGTAATGTTTGAAAGGATTGCTTAGGAATCTATAAAGAACCAAACTAGAAACTCCACAGCTATAACATATGTATATCATCCTTGTGTTTGGTGTTGTGTTTAATACATAGCTGACAAATAAGCTCTTTCCCAAATAAATTCAAACTAGTTTAGGATTTGGAGCAGAACAACAATTGAGATTACACTCCTATAGAATTTTATAATACAAGGAACAAACACAAGACATTCAGATGTTATTCAGCAGAAAATAGTCCTAATATAACATAAAATTAAAATTCTCAGAAGTAGGAGTTTCAAAATCCACCCTTCATTCCTTGAGTCATATAGTTGGTGTATTGTTTGAAAGGATTACTTAGGAAGCTATAAGGAATCAAACTAGAAAATCCATAGCTATACCATACAGCTATCATCCTTTTCTTTGGTGTTGTGTTTAATATAGAGCTAACCAATAAGATCTTTCCCAAATAAATTCGAACTAGTTCAGGATTTAAAATAGAACAAGGTTGAGATTACACTCCTAAAGAATGTCATAATACAAGGAACAAACACAAGACATTCAAATGTTATTCAGCAGAAATTAGTCCTCATATAACATAGAATTAAAATTATGTGAAGTAGGAGTTTCAAAATCCACCCTTCATTCCTTGAGTCATATAGTTGGTGTATTGTTTGAAAGGATTACTTAGGAAGCTATAAGGCATCAAACTAGAAACTCCAAAGCTATACCATACAGATATCATCCTTGTGTTTGGTGTTGTGTTTAATATAGAGATGACCAATAAGCTCTTTCCCAAATAAATTCGAACTAGTTCAATATTTAAAACCGAACAAGAATTGAGATTACACTCCTAAATAATGTCAGAATACAAGTAACAAACATAAGACATTCAGATGTTATTCAGCAGAAAATAGTCCTAATATAACATAAAATTAAAATTATGAGAAGCAGGAGTTTCAGAATCCACCCTTAAAAGTTGGACAAATCCAAATATTCATCTAGAAATCTAGTATATATAAAGAGTGAATACTATATATTTTCAAAGTCTAATGACATAAAAAAGTAAATTACCGCCCAACTTGCATTAGCCAAACAAATTACTTATAGAAACATTCATCTTCTACTCCATCTGTACACAATGATCCAATCTATGATGTAGGAAAATCCTTGATCCAATGGTCTAGAGGCTTACAAATTGAATAAACAATGAAACCAATCTTCCTAAGCTGTTCCACATTGACAATGTTGCGACCATAAAAAATGAAAGTGTGCTTCTGCATATTGTCATAGATTCTCTGATAATCTGAATCCTTGAATTCATCCCACTCAATAACAACACAAATCACATGAGCATCCATGGTTTCCTCGTAAGCATCCCACACAACGCTCACTTTCTTAATCGCAGAAGAGCTCATGGGCTGCAGATGAGCAGTATGGTCCCAATCAAATTTATTCATTGAAAGATCTCTCTGAATCTGATCCTCTGTGAATTGAGGATCATAGATACTGAGAATGGCCGTCTCCCGAATAATCCCCTTGCAAACATCAATGGCAGGGGTTTCTTAGGTGTCCCCTATATCTTTCTTAAAAGCAAATCTGAGAATGGCAATCTTCTTTCGAGTGACCTTGTTAAACATGGATGAAACCACGCGATTGAAGAATCTATATTTTTGATAGTCATTGATGTTGACTACCTATTTCCAGTAATTGGAAACCTCTTGTCTTAATGAGGAAGGAGGTCGCTCCTAGGGTTTGGTTATTGTTGTGAAAATCATGATCAATACCCATGTCCAATTATGTGATATGTTTGCGCTTCTCATTTTTATACATCAGATTCTTTAAGCCCTAGAACTAATGCATTTGGAATCACAAGTTTGATAACCTAGGTTAATAATTAAAGTAGGAAATAAGACATGAAGGATAATTGGTCGAATGACCCAATATCGAGAACATGAAACCTGAAATTGTTTTTCTCAATACAAGTTTGAAAACTTGTTTATTTTCCAGAATTGGGAGCATGGGTCCAAGACTAATTCCCTGCCAATCAAGTTCTTGTAAGTTTGTTAAGATGCTCATATCTAGCAGATCCCCAGACAATTGATTTCCTGAAAGTGGTAACATGGATACTTCACAATGTACTGAGGGAGTTGGATAGAGGGCCACTTAACAAGTTGTTCTTGAAGCTCATAAAGGTTAGACTAGGGAGGGAACTTATCCATTCAGGAAGGGTAGTGTGTCATTTAACATATTATTCTTCAGTATTAAGGTCTAGAGATTTCTCTGAAGAGAAAGTTCCTATGAAAAGTTTCAATAGAAAAGGTTTGAAGTACTATTTAGTATTAGAAAAGAGGAAAATTGACCTAGTATCTTTGCTCATAAAGGACCCCAGAATCCTAGAGACACTAGAAAGAGAAATTTAAGGTTTCCAAGCATGTAGAGGGTAGTTAAAAATGAATCTATTGAAAAAGATGCTGACAGAATCTCATTTGAACTAGAAAATGTATTATTCCCCTTCTGAGGAGAGCCCTTGTCACGAACAATTTGCAGTTGTGTCGTCGGGTCTTCATAGCATACAATGATAGGAATGGACATAAGAACCATTAGATGAAGTATAATGCAAATTAGATTTTAATTAAATATAGTCATTTGGACTAACACATATCTAAATCTAAGTTTAGTTGGATCAATGAATTGACCTGAAGATGGGGGTACTTCCACATTTTTTTCTGTACATTTTCCCTCTGACACATTGGTATTATTAATTCTAGTCATCTCGTTCATCATAGCATCATTGCTAGAATCATTAGGAAGATAGAGTTGTTGGTGGTCATCAAGGATAGGGAGTTGTGGACACCATAAGTGGATTATTTTACCACAGGATCCCTACCAGGGATTTATGGGATAGAAATCCACAAATAGGCACTCAAATCCTGAGTTAGGCACATGGAAAACAAATACCAAAAAAATTGTAGGGAAGATAAGCATATACGTCCAATCGCTGCATCAAATCACTGCATAGAAATGGATGATTCCCTAATCATAATCCCTATGTATAAATGGCATATCCCCGACTTAGGAACCCCTATTTTTGAAAACCCAAAACATCAAAATCACATTTTATACTTGGGAAATTATGTAATGTTGTGGCCTAATCAATGCAACTATAGAATTATGTAGCTTGGTTGCTTGTGCATCATTTGCATAGCCTGGCTTCATCTCTACCAATCTGACACCCACTTTTCCATCCAATGCAGTTTATTTGTTCTTCCTTATTCTTATGGCTGGTTGTTGTGTCTTTGTTTTAGAGAAGGAGGACAGAGAAGGTGAAGGGATGAAATGTGAGGAAATGATGAACCAATGAAATAATATTTTAGGTGGTGAGAAAATGGATAATCCATCGAATATTTAAGTATTTTGAGAGCTTTGATTTCCTTCAACTTAATTTCACACCTAAGTGGCCATATACCTCATCCTCCTATTTTAGGCTTTTGGGTGGTGGATAGTGAATGGGTTTCTCAAGCCTAAAGGAAAAAAAATAATGAAAATTTGGGGGCAGTGGAGTTAAGATGGATGATATAAATATAAATTAAAATAAAAGATATTAGATGAGGCATAGGGTTTGGAGGAAAAAATAAAAGGACAGGGTACTCTTTCATTAATATGAAAAAATTTACTAGTGTATTTTTTCATTTCAAATAAAAAATGGAAAATTGTAATTTAAATAATTAAATTTTGCAATTTCATAAAATTTAAAATTACAAATAAACTTGGACATCCATTTTCATTGAAATGCCTCCCTTCTACAATTTCAACTTTTAAAACTTGCACCCATAAATTCATTAATGTTTTTACCAAATTTATAAAGAAAATTTACCAAAAACAAAGAACAAAATGCTCCCTTGAATGAAATTGTTTTCATCTTATCACAGATGACTTTTCATTTCAAAGGTCATCTCATATGTTTCAACCTAGAAAATGTAAAAATTGTGACAACAACTAATTCATGCCATTGATAGGGCCATTATCATTGGAGATTCACTTAACATTAAAATTTCTTCCTTGGCTAATAAAGTAAACAATATGTAATATAATGTACAACATCGTTTTGACATTTCTAACTATGACACATATTTAATATTTAATGTTCAATGTGGTGATGAAAGTTTTCATAATGACTACGACTCTGTACTTCCTAGCAGTGCAAATCTGATTCCTGCATTAATGTGGGGCTGTGACACATGAGGAGCTCTATGATTTAGTAAATTCTAACACTATGGATGGATTCAGAGACCCCCTAGAATCCATTTGCAATGTTAGAATTTAGTAAATTGTACAAATTCATTGTCAAAATTGCAATTTTCCATTGCCAGAGTGACATAACTAAAAATGACCAAATAAATGACCAATTGTTATGTGGTCATTTTTAGTCTAGATATCATGTGACCAAATTTGGTCATTTATCTTGGTTTTTTTAGTTTATTTTTTATCATGTGACCAAAACTGGTCATTGATCTTGGTCTTTTTTAGTTAGCTCTTATCAATTTTGGTCATTTATCCCTTGAAAAAAACTTTGTTGACCAAACGTTTGGTCTTCTGGTCGCTAATCTATCATTTTCCACTAGTGAAAGGTATGTGGTTCAATACCATGAAATATCAGGGTAGTATATTAATTTCTCATACACCTTCACTTGGATTTATTCTTTTTTCTACTAGCCACATTTTATTGATCTTATAAACAAAACCATTACTTCATAAATCTAGTGAGCATCACCTAATATTTCCACAGATTAGGTAGAAGTACCTTCCCTTTTCTACATGAAAATGTTTACTTCTCTTTTTCCAATGTTGTCATGCAAAAGTTCCTTCAATTTACTGAAGAAACGAAGGAAAGGAATGGCCATCATTGAAGAGGTTAGCTTTAGAATTCAATCCAAGTATGCCAACGTAACTAAACATTTTTCTCAACAAAATATCTTTGGCCCATCAAGAAAACACAAATTTAGAGCATTTTTAAACACAAATGGTTTAATTTTTACTTTATTTAAATCATCTTCCATACATTCATTGTATCTAAACAGTCACAATTAAATATTAGATCTTCCAATTTTAAATCCATCACGTCCAAAATACCATAATACATTAGACCATTTTCTTGTCTATGATATTTAACCATTTGATCAACACCAAATATATCCTCTGAGTATTATTGGCCGACATTTACTTTAAGATTACAAACTTTGGGCACCTTCCTAAACATGAGCATGAATATCCGTGAGTCTAATATATCATGTTGTATAAAAGGTCCAAAACTAGGTTGTAATGACAATTTCCCACCCAATGATGTCACTAAGCTCCTTAAAGTCTTTGAAAATTTTATGCAAAACAAAAATGTACACTTAGAACTTACATTTATGGGACATTAAAATTGTTTGTTCATTAAAACTTGAAGTTGATCTAAACTTCACAAAAGTAGATTTTTCAGCAAGATTAAAAAAGTAGCTTGAACTTGGAATGCAAAAGGTTGAATTTTAGAAGAGATGGGACAAATAAAAGTTTCCATATCCATGATTGGTTTCAAAAAGGACTTCTAATGTAGGTAATACTACACCTTTTACAAAAAAATATTGAATTAATTTTGAACAAATTAGATGGTCCAAAAGAAATGAAGAAACCATAGATCTTAGGGTTTTGACTCTAGGGATAAAGTTGATCTAGGGATATTATATGTTTAAAGTTGATCTAGGGATATCATTAGGAATCCAAATGATGGTGTGGTTGGTATAGGATTCATGGGTTGAAAGATAAACAGGTTTCCCCATGATAATTTACACATTAGGCATACGTGGATAAACCCTTATTCTTGTTCACTAAATGTGTGTACTCTAAAAAATTTAGGGTTCAATGAGCAAGTAATAGCCCTCCAAATACCATATTTCTTACCAATCATTAATGTTTTTCATGTGATGTTAAACATATCCTTAAACCATCCAACTAATTTAGGTCTTCAAGCTGCCAAAGAATTGAGTTAGCTGTGTTGCAGACATTTACCCACCATGCACACTTAATTTGGTCAATTTGGCCTAGTTAAAACACTATCCTAAGTTTTATTGACTTTATTGACATTAGAGGAGCACTGTATGACATCAAAAATAGCACACCCACACCTACATTCAGTCAAGGAGGCCAACTAAGCCTTCTCATTCATTCGGGGAGCCTAACTGGAGCACTTCGGGGGTGATCAGAGTGTCATAAATGCACTTATTTGATAAATGATGGTTAGAATCAGTTAAATCTGAGTGGCGAAGGTGCCTCCTTTCATTATATTGATTATTTAATTAATATTTAATGAGCTGGAGTCAACCGGGGCACCTCCAACCACCTCTAATGGCCATTTTGACTTCAATTAACCTCATTGGGGGTTCATTAAGGTTGTTGATGTGCTACCACTTATTGGTTGGCGTGCAGTGACATTGGTTTGAGCTAATTTTAGTTAGACTCAGTCATTTATTTCACTTCGACTTCATTTAGGACTCAGTTGAGTCAATTGGCACTTGATTAGTTGGTTAACTAGTGTGTTTACTGTTGATTACAACCAGTTAAACTACACCCATTCATTCAATTTGAATGACTTCCTTCAGAATTTGAATTGTCTTTGCATTCATTCATCTTGCATGATTATTGTATCATTATTATTCATTATTAATTGATTACACAGAGTTGCTACTCCCATTGTAGCACCATTTTGCTAATTTTATGCATATTTCTTTGTATTCTTTGCGAGACTGTGTTTTTCAGTTCCTAGACCATTGTGACAAATTAATATCGTATCAGAGCTCACGGTGGGATGAAGCTCAGATCTCTCAAAAACAAGGTTTTTAACAGATCTTGCATGAAAATTTGAGCAAAAGCTCAAAATTCCAGCACTGCACCAGAAGCCAAGGCTTAGCACTTAATACCCCAAGTAAAGAAATTGTTGATCAATATTTCTTGATCAACTATGCTGTGTGTGATGAAATCCTAAAATGTGCAGGATGTTTGACCTTACGGTTCCCCTATTATTGTGATTTACAGGTTTTAACAGGGGAAAGCATTCGCTCCAGCAGTTTCAGATGGCTTCTTCCGTAGAACTCTTCACTCCGTTCAATTTCCATTCATGGAAAGGAGACATGGAGATCTAGATACATGTCAGAGGACTCTATAGGGTCACCATGGACACTAAAGAAGAGCCTAATTTTGTGACAGAAAAATCTAGATTCTTGAATAGGAAAGATGAACTCTTCGGATTCTTGTGCCTCTATGTTTAGGGTTTTTCTAGATCGGGGTCAAACTAGGGTTTGACTTTCCCAAAGTTTCACCCAACCAAATTTCTTGATCTAGGTATCTAAACTTCAATTTTGATGAGGATCACAATCCTATGCTGGGCTCACTCAAAAATTCTTATTTTTTAGAAAGCCCTAATTTTCTGCACCAAAATTCAAAATGCTCAGAATCGAATTCTGCTTCGACAAAAAGATGCGCCCTTCAATGGAGAGTTAGTCTAGCCTTCTTTTGCTGATAGATCATGGATTGAGACCCAAAAAAATAAGAAGCCATAGATTCTTTAGCTGCACAATGTCTTCTTTTAGGGTGGCTCTGATACCATATTAAATTTTCATATGCTTAGCTAAGACATTAGTACTTCATTTCATTTTCATAACAAAAACATATAAACAGGATCACTGAAATATAGACAAGCACAACCATACAAAAGGAACAAAAAGATTTATCCTGGGAAAACCCTAAAGGGAAAAACCCAGCAAAATCTTCCTCAATATAGATGCCCCAAAAAGATACAAGATAAAAGATAAAACCAGCAAGGAGATCAAAGCCTAATCCTCCTCCTTCTCCAGCTACTTCTCTTCTCCACTAATGCCCTACACAAGTGATGTAACACCCCTCTTTGTCTCTGAATATTTTGTAACTTCTGAATGTATTTGTTCTCTGGTGAGGAGCTCAAGGCCAAGGCCCCACTAGTAGAACATTGTATCTTAGGCGATGTGATTTCCTAAGCTAAGGACCTAGGAGATGCAGGACCAGGACACGACTTAAACAACAGATGACCAAATCCACTAGGAAAGGTAAAAATAGTGAATGGGTTTGTGGGAAGAAGAAATGAAGGTCTTCTTTCAACAACATAAGGCTTTAAGTATCATCCTAGGTTGAGGTAATCCTAAATGGACTAGCTTACATTCAGGGTTTTTGAGTTAAATCTGTGCCTACTTGGATACATGTTTTCAAAAAAACTTAACCCGAGTGAGACACCACGACTTGGTACTTAACCCGGTATGATCAAGTCTGAGACAGAAGAACTTGCACTCAGTTCAGCATGGACACAGAAGAGTTAAGGGGTTAAAATAAAAATAAAAATAATGATAATAAAAGGAGCTAATTTGAGGAGAAGAGCATCCGAAGCATCTCATGATCGAACAGATTTTTAGGTCATAATCTCCTTAAACCAACAAAAGCCTAAGTAATCTAGTGCTTACCTCAACCTTACCTGAACCAAGGATATTGGAAGGGAAATGTGTGATTATTATATATAAAGGTATCTTATATAATTAGCAAACCACCTATAGTAAAGGAAAATGCAGGTTTGACATATAATACATGTGTATTATATAGGGGGTATTGTATATATTTTTACACCACCATGGCGAAAGGATTGCATGTATAAAATATTATATGCAAAGGTGGACAAGTATTTCATATGTATGTGAAATATGTAAAAAGGTATTATATATAATACTACACCACTTATAGAAAAGGAATTGTTGGTGTAAAAATATATATAAAGAACACTATAAATGATGGGGCGAGCACTTTGATATATATATATATATATATCTGTGTGTGTGTGTGTGTGTGTGTGTGTGTGTGTGTGATTAAGAGTTTTGTAAATTTTTAGAGGTTATTGTAGGGAGTCTGAAATGATATTCCTTTCATGCCTTAATCTTGGCGTGACGTAAAGGAGGTTTGGCTTAAAAAAGGGGAAATGATGACCACCAACCATGACAGTCGGGACCATTTAGCACCTAAACAGTCACCAAAATCATGGGATTTTTGGTGAGCATCAATTTCTGCTTGGCAGCTGCAACGGCAACGCTACTAATTTATTAAGCCATTTATTTATTGACAGCTACCATGACAATGCTACCAATTTATTAAGCCATTTATTTATTTAAAGGGACTCTCTTCATTATTTGGGGAATGTGCTCAGCGTATTGTTTTATTTTGGAGTAATTTATGCACTCCTTGTCTTGGCAAGGAAGGATGGAAGCCATCTGGTTATTTGTTTGATGCTTATAAATAAAATAGGGACCGGCCAAGAGAGAGAAATCTCATCGCAGGGACGTTCCGTTGAGAGCGATGGAGGACTGCCACTTTCATCCTTTGGAAAAAGGGTATGATATTTTCCTTTTTTCATTTTTCTTCCCACTAACTATTAATTGATTTGGGATTAGGGTTTCCTTATTAAAGAACTAAAAGGTATGTTTGTTGTGAGTTCTGTGTGCAAAAAATGAGACTTTTACCACGTCAGTAAGGTGAATGTCTGCATACAGATCCAGATAGGAGGATTCCCTCGTTTCGTTGGTATTTGTGCTTGTGGTCTGTCATGAATGGAGATCGTTACCTCATTCACCTGATTGTGTGTCTGCATTTGGTCTACCTTTATTTAGAACAGGGGGGGTTCAACCCGTGCCTAACACAGAAAAAACCAGCGCACATACTCATGTGGGTTATTATTACGCTCTTTCAAAGAATGCTTTGTGTAGAATGTGGCAGCAGGTTCCACCTTTCATGAACTTACCTTTAAGCTCGATTATTTTATTTTCGTAAGCATGTATATTTGATCTAGATCCCCAAACTAAGTCCTGGGCAAAATCCCAGAATCCTAAAGCCTACATTCCATCAGCCAGAAGGCTACATACAAGGCCACGAATTTCCTTCCTGATGCTGAACATAGAATAGACTACGTTTTGTCTTTTTATAGGCTGCCTTTTGAAGTTTGAACATAGATACAGGATGCATACAAGACTGCCACTTGTCTTCTTGTTTTTGAACATAGGATAGACTACAAATTGTCTTGATATAAGATTCCATCTCTCTTGTTGAAATAAGCCGATTAAGATAAGCATTTTTATCTGGTTAAAGTTTTTTTTTACACATGCGATCTGTCTTGCTGAAGACAGCCCTTGAAGATATGCAATTTATCTTCTTAAAGTTCGGTTTCAAACATGCCATCTATCCGATTGAAAGCAGCCCATTAAGATAAGCATTTTTATCTGGTTAAAGTCTGTTTTTACACTTGCGATCTATCTTGTTGAAGACAGCCCTTTAAGATATGCAATTTATCTTCTTAAATTCTGGTTTTATACATGCCATCTGTCCGGTTGAAAGCAGCCCATTAATATAAGCATTTTTATCTGGCTAAAGTTTGTTTTTACACTTACGATCTGTCTTGCTGAAGACAGCCCTTTAAGATATGCAATTTATCTTCTTAAAGTTTGGTTTTAGACATGCCATATGTTCAGTTGAAAGCAACCCATTAAGATAAGCATTTTATCTGGTTAAAGTTTGTTTTTACACATGCGATCTGTCTTGTTGAAGATAGCCCTTTAAGATATGTATTTTATCTTGTTAAAGTTTGCTTTTAGACATGCAATTTGTCTTGTTAAAGTTTGCTTTTAGATATTCATTTTGTCTTGATGAAGGTTTTCCCATTGAGATATACATGGGTCTTGTTGTAGACTGCTTTTCACCTTTTGATCCTGGAACATAGATCTAACTTTGTAGACTTGGGCATGGCCCTTTAAGTTAGAGTTAAATAAATACCTTTGTATGGGATGTGACCCTAGCTCCTGTTTGAAAGGCTGTTTCTTGAATCAAGGGGTAGGGATAAGGGAATGCTCTGGGAGGAGCTTTCGAAATGTAAAAACCAAAGATGTACAGGAAACAGAGTTGTTGTGGATTGTAACTAACTTTCAAAAAATATAATAATGATGCAACGGTTTGGTGGACGTAACCCCGTGTTTGGGGTGAACCACGTACATGTGTTGTATCCTTTATGTTTTCACCTTATGTTGTTCAATTTTCATTGTGTTTTATATGAATGTTGATTTGTGCATGACTTTCTTTAAGAAATTTCTTATATGCTGCAATTTAATGATGTTAAAAGAATGATTGTTTCATACATCATGATCTATTTTTGAGAAAACCAGTTGTCCGGGTAATAACCTGATGGATATTGGGATTGAAGCCTTTATGAATTTACAAATAAATTTATGGGTTTGAATATTCATTAGATAGAGGAACATTTTTTTATAAGAGAGTAATTAACATGTTTATAAGATGGTGGGATTACTAGCAGCAAATCTAACACAGTTGAAGGTTCGACAAATGATCCACAAAGTGTTGTGATCTTATATTATCATTTACAAGGTTAAGCATAAATAGTTGTTCATGTAGGACTTTGATCTTGCTGATATAGGTGTGTTACACTAAGTTTTTGAATTTGGATAAATAATTAATCCCTTAAGCAAGATCTATATTATTAGTCGAATATCAATGTAGAATGGAATGTGGTTATTGCAAGTCAAATGATTGTTACATTGCATATAGTTCTGATATTATCAAAACTAACTAGTCATGATTTAATGAAAATGCCATGTAAAATCTGACATTAACATGATTGATTCCTTTGATAGTAATAGTGAACCTAATTATTACCCAGTTTTCACACATAACGGCATTGGGGTCATTTAAGGTATGTTACCGATGGTCATTGGAGTGACAATACTCGGGCATATTTTGGGCTCAACATGAATTTGAAGAGCATGAACATGTTTATGACTAACTAATAAAATGATTTTTTGGATGCATGGCAATGACGAACGAGGGAACCGAGTTATCTAAGCGGGCCTCAAGGATCAAAGGAGGTATGTAAAGAGGATAAAAATGAATTTCATGACAAGGTATGTTATCACATTAACCATGGATTAAAGCCAGAAGTAGGCGAGTAGTTCTTGCATGTTGGCCTATAAATTTTACTAATACATTAAGGAAGAGTTTTCATCCTTGTTTGATTCTAGAGATGATTATACATGTATAGATGATAGGCTCATATTAACGGAAACCTTCGAAACACACGGCCCTAAACATAAGAGCAATGAACTATGGGCTCTTGGGATATATATATATATATATATATATATATATATATATATATACAAAAATGAATGAGTGTTAGCAATAGATGTTAAGGATCATTTTAAGGCATAATATGTATATATATATATATATATATAATTATTTGGAAAGCCACGTAAAGAGTACTGATGTTGTAGAATGTTACAAGAGTCTCAAACACTAAATTCTCGGTACTGTAAAAAAAATTACCTTTGTCTAAGAAAAATTGGAAACACCAAACATACGGAAAAGGTCATAGGCATGAAGAGCTAAGGCTCACCTTAAAGATCTAATTAAAAATGATTAAAAATAATTACTGGGTGTACAATGTGATTTTAAGAACCATTCTTACAAGTGGAGGTAATTTAAAGAAGAGTCTAAAATTAAACTTAAGCCAAGCATGATGCTAAAGTATTACTGCAGAAGTGGAATGGAAAAACCTGGCGAAACAATACCCCTTACGGTATTGATGTGTTCCGTGTAATGTGGGATACAACAAGATTAATGGGTGATCTAACAATGGAATTAAAATATTGGGCATAGTAAGAAAATCATCAGTGTGTACTCTTTCATGATTATGTTCTTGTATTAGAGCGAGAGGTAGGTCAACACCTTAGAAAAGTTATGTACTCATATGGAAGTAACACGATCCAATAAGAATCATCACATCATGTTGAAAACATTTTCGGCCACTTGGAACTTGTTGGTTACAAGTATGTTATACCCATGTTGTAAAGTTTAATGAGGAAATGGGCGGGTTTAGAATAAAATTTAGAGGTGTAAAAGCTATCAATAATAACATTATGTAAAATAGGAAAACACCTCTTTACATCTAGAATTTCATGTAAAACCAAAAACAAACGATTGCATTAAATTGTATGGATACATGTTAGTCGGACAGCTACAAATTCATATAAATGTTGGTAATGAATCTTTAGGTTGAGGTGCATGACTAAGAATAGCCAAAACAAATTTATGGATTGAAATTTGAGATAAAAGGTAGGAGGAGGTGATGGTTCTCAAGTTTTGGGTCGTTTAGTTTTAAACCAAACCCTTTCACCTATATGTATGCACTTAACTATCATACGACTTGGGTCCTAAATGCATTTGTCCTAAGGAAGAATTATGTTTGGTTATTTTAGTTTGGCTATCATGAACTAATAAACCTAGGAATGGTTAGTTGTTACACTTAATAAGTAAATGATATTGGTTTCTAAACCAGTGTGTAACAATAATGTTAACTTCCTTACCAGAAGTTGCTGATTGACTTGTGAATGCTGAATACCATTAGAGCACTAAATAGATGCTAAGAGCTAACTTATGCAGGGATATGCATGAATGTTGTATAATGCTAAGAGCTAACTTATGCGGAGATATGCATGAAGGTTGTATAATGTCGTGAGCTAACTTTTGCAAGAATATGTATGAATGTTGTATAATGGTAAGAGATAACTTATGCAGAGATATGCATGAAGGTTGTATAATGCTGTGAGCTAACTTATGCAGGGATATGCATGAATGTTGTATAATGCTAAGAGATAACTTATGCAGAGATATGCATAAAGGTTGTATAATGCTGTGAGCTAACATATGCAGGGATATGCATGAATGTTGTATAATGCTAAGAGATAACTTATGTAGAGATATGCATGAAGGTTATATAATGCTGTGAGCTAACTTATGCAGGGATATGCATGAATGTTGTATAATGCTAAGAGATAACTTATGCAGGGATAGCATGGAGGTTGTATAATGCTGTGAGCTAACTGTTGCAAGGATATGCATGAATATTGTATAATGTTGTGAGCAAACTTATGCAGGGATATGCATGAATGTTGTATAATGCTAAGAGCTAACTTATGCAGGGATATGCATGAAGGTCGTATAATGATGTGAGATAATTGTTGCAAGGATATTCATGAATGTTGTATAATGATAAGAGATAAATTATACAGGTATATGCATGAAGGTTGTATAATACTATGAGCTAACTTATGCAGGAATGTGCATGAACGTTGTGTAAGGGTATGAGCTAACCTTGCAGGGATATCAGTCGAAATTGGTTGTTGAGTTTTACCAAGATTAGGACCATTGCTACATCAACGTATATTATGGTATATAAATCTGCCTATGTGTGTATGTCGCGCTCAATTACTTAGAAAAGGAGTAAAGAGTAATTTTTTTTGTTTTGTTTTGTTTACGAGGATAGCCAACTCATGAATGACGATTAAAAAAATCGATGCAAATTAGGAAAATTGATTATTGCAATTTTTGGGTCATCAATGAATGCTTTGACTTACTATGTAGTTGATTCATGAACCCAGAAAATGACAATAAAGTCATGAAAGCACCATGGAGTGTGCGTTGCAATAATCAAGGTTAAAATTCAGACAAATACAAACAAGGAAAAATTTTGGATGCTGCATGAGCACCGTGGTGTTAGGCAAGTGATTGCCGCATGAGCACATTGGTGTTAGGCAAGTGATTGCCGCGTGATGACATTGGTGTTAGGCATATGGTGTGGCAAAATACCTAGGCAAAATTTGGACATCTGGAAAGATAGGATGTTGTTTGATGTCACTAGGGAGAGTAACCTCAGAATTATTGTAAGTCCAAACCAGAAAAGGAAAAAGAAACTCAAAGGGAGTTTGGAAAAAATAACGAACATAAAAACATGTTAAATTCCTTTTTCAAAATACTGTTACATTTCTTAATGTGAAAAATGGTTCCTCAGGTAGAGGATGACCTAATTGACCAAATGGTGGAGATAAAACCAACGGAAAAGGGTAGTAATCATGTTTTATTGAAGAATAAATTGCATTATGAAAATGATTGGATATTATGGCATAAAGGAACACCAGAAAATTGCATATTATTACAATGCAAAAGAATTTATGTCATATGTTTAATTGAATTACAATTTTTTGAACATGAATTGCTGAGAAAATTTTTGGCCAGACCTGAACCTTGTGCAGGTAATTGCGGGTCTTGAATGATGGGGACTTGAGAAGTACCAAAGGATATCCAGGGTTCATAATGAAGAGATTAAAAGAAGAAGAGATGATAAAGAAAAAGGAAATTTGGTCAAAGAAAATGTTGGAACACCGAGGACGGTGTTATCCTAAGGGGGGAAGGATGTAACACCCCTCTTTGTCTCTGAATATTTTGTAAATTCTGAATGTATTTGTTCTCTAGTGAGGAGCTCAAGGCCAAGGCCCCACCAGTAGAACACTGTCTGTTAGGTGATGTGATTTCCTAAGCTAAGGACCTAGGAGACGCAGGACCAGGACACGACCTAAACAACAGATGACCAAATCCACTAGGAAAGGTAAAAACAATGAATGGGTCTATGGGAAGAAGAAATGAAGGTCTTATTTCAACAACATAAGGCTTTAAGTTTCGTCCTAGGTTGAAGTAAGCCTAATTGGACTAGATTACATTCTGGGTTTTTGAGATAAATCCGTGCCTACTTGGATACATGTTTTCACCAAAACTTAACTTGAGTGAGACACCACGACTTGGTACTTAACCCGGTATGATCAAGTCAAGATAGAAGAAGTTGCACCCAGTTCAGCATGGACACAGAAGAGTTAAGGGGTTAAAATAAAAATAAAAATAAAGATAATAAAAGGGGCTAATTCGAGGAGAAGAGCATCCGAAGGAGCTCATGATCAAACAGATTTTTAGGTCATAATCTCCTTAAACCAACAAAAGCCTAAGTAATCTAGTCCTTACCTCCACCTCACCTGAACCAAGGATATTGGAAGGGAAATGTGTGATTATTATATATAAAGGTATCTTATATAATTAGCAAACCACCTGTAGTAAAGGAAAATGCAAGTTTGACATATAATACATGCGTATTATGTAGGGGGTATTGTATATATTTTTAGACCACCATGGCGAAAGGATTGCATGTATAAAATATTATATGCAGCGGTGAATAAGTATTTCATACGTATGTGAAATATGTATAAAGGTATTATATATAATACTACACCTCTTATAGAAAAGGAATTCCTGGTGTAAAAATATATATAAAGAACAGTATAAATGATGGGGCGAGCACTTTGATATATATATATATATATGTAAATTTTTAGAGGTTATTGCAGGGAGTCTCAAATGATATTCCTTTCATGCCTTAATCTTGGCATAACTTAAAGGAGGTTGGGCTTAAAAAAGGGGAAATGATGACCACCAGCCGTGACAATCGGGACTGCTTAGCACCTAAACAGTCGCCAGAATCATGGGATTTTTGGTGAGCATCAATTTATTCGTGGCAGCTACAACGACAATGCTACCAACTTATTAAGGAATTTATTTATTGATAGTTTCCACGGCAATGCTACCAATTTATTAAGCCATTTATTTATTTAAAGGGACTCTCTTCATTATTCGGGGAATGTGCTCAGCGTACTGTTTTCTTTTGGAGTAATTTATGCACTCCCTGTCTTGGCAAGGAAGGATGGAAGCCATTTGGTTATTTGTTTGATGGTTATAAATAAAATAGGGATTGGCCAAGAGAGAGAACTCTCGTTGCATGGACGTTCCGTTGAGAGCGATGGAGGACTACCACTTTCATCCTTTGGTAAATGGGTATGATATTTTCCTTTTTTTATTTTTCTTCCCACTAACTGTTAATTGATTTGGGATTAGGGTTTCCTTATTAAAGAACTAAAAGGTATGTTTGTTGTGAGTTCTGTGTGTGAAAAATGAGACTTTTACCACGTCACTAAGGTGAATGTCTGCATACAGATCCAGATAGGAGGATTCGCTGGTTTCGTTGGTATTTTTGCTTGCAGTCTGTCATGAATGGAGATCGTTACCTCATTCGACTGATTGTGTGTCTACATCTAGTCTACTTTTATTTAGAACAAAGGGGTGTTTGACCCGTGCCTAACACAGACAAAACCAGTGCACATACTCACGCGGGTTATTATTATGTGCTTTCAAAGAATGCTTTGTGTAGAATGTGGCAGTAGGCGCCACCTTTCATGAACTTACCTTTAAGCTCAATTATTTTATTTTCGTAGGCGTGTATATTTTATCTAGATCCCCAAACTAAGTCATGGGAAAAATCCTAGAATCCTGAAGCCTACATTCCATCAGCCAGAAAGCTACATACAAGGCTGCGACTTGCCTTCCTGATGCTGAACAAAGAATAGACTGCGTTTTTTCTTTTTATAGGCTGCCTTTTGAAGTTTGAACATAGATACAGGCTGCATACAAGGCTGCCACTTGTCTTCTTGTTTTTGAACATAGGATAAACTACAAATTGTCTCGATATAAGATGCCATCTGTCCCGTTGAAAGTAGGCCATTAAGATAAGCATTTTTATCTGGTTAAAGTTTGTTTTTACACATGCAATCTGTCTTGCTGAAGACAACCCTTTAAGATATGAAATTTATCTTTTTAAAGTTTGGTTTTAGACATGCCATCTGTCCAGTTGAAAGAATACCATTAAGATAAGAATTTTTATCTAATTAAAGTTTGTTTTTACACTTGCGATCTGTCTTGCTGAAGACATCCCTTTAAGATATGCAATTTATCTTCTTAAAGTTTGGTTTTAGACATGCCATTTGTCTGGTTGAAAGCAGCCCATTAAGATAAGCATTTTTATTTTGTTAAAGTTTGTTTTTACACTTACGATATGTCTTGCTGAAGATAGCCCTTTAAGATATGCAATTTATCTTCTTAAATTTTGGTTTTAGACATTCCATCTGTCCGGTTGAAAGCAGCCCATTAAGGTAAGCATTTTATCTGGTTAAAGTTTGTTTTTACACATGCGATCTGTCTTGTTGAAGACAACCCTTTAAGATATGTATTTTATCTTGTTAAAGTTTTCTTTTAGACATGCGGTTTGTCTTGTTAAAGTTTTCTTTTAGATATGCATTTTGTCTTGATGAAGGTTTTCCCATTGAGATATACATGGGTCTTATTATAGACTGCTTTTCACCTTTTGAACCTGGAACATAGATCTAACTTTGTAGACTTGGGCATGTCCCTTTAAGTTAGAGTTAAATAAATACCTTTGTATGGGATGTGACCCTAGCTCCTATTTGAAAGGTTGTTTCTTGGATCAAGGGGCAGGGATAAGGGAATGCTCTTGGAGGAGCTTTCGAAATGTAAAAACCAAAGATGTACAGGAAACAGAGTTGATGCAATGGTTTGGTGGACGTAACCCCGGGTTTGGGGTGAACCATGTACATGTGTTGTCTCCTTTATGTTTTCACCTTATGTTTTTCAGTTTTGATTGTGTTTTATATGAATGTTGATTTGTGCATGACTTTCTTTAAGCAATTTCTTATATGCTGCAATTTAATGATGTTAAAAGAATGGTTGTTTCATACATCATGATCTATTTTTGAGAAAACTAGTTGTGCAGCTAATAACCTGATGGATATTGGGATTGAAGCCTTTATGAATTTACAAATAAATTTATGGCTTTGAATATTCATTAGATAGAGAAATGTTTTGTTATAAGTGATTAATTAACATGTTTATAATATGGTGGGATTACTACCAGCAAATCTAACACAGTTGAAGGTTCGACGAATGATCCACAAAGTGTTGTGATCTTATATTATCATTTACAAGGTTAAGCGTAAATAGTTGTTCATGTAGGACTTTCTTCTTGCTGATATAGGTGTGTTACACTAAGTTTTTGAATTTGGATAAATAATTAATCCCTTAAGCAAGATCTATATTATTAGTCGAAGATCAATGTAGAATGGAATGTGGTTATTGCAAGTCAAATGATTGTTACATTGCATATAGTTCTGATATCATCAAAACTAACTAGTCATGATTTAATGAAAATTCCATGTAAAATATGACATTAACATGATTGATTCCTTTGATAGTAATAGTGAACCTAATTATTACCCAGTTTTCACACATAATGGCATTGGGGTCATTTAAGGTATGTTACCAGTGAGAGTGTGTGTTCCAAATGAGGAGCACTACACCTCTATTTATATTCATATGTTCACTTAAGTTAACTCATCTATCATGTAGGCTCGATTTAATCATGTAGGCTTGAGTTACACATGTAGGCTCAAGTAACCACACTAGGGTGCTAATTACCCACCTTTATAATTAGAGGGCACTTCCTCATGACTCTTATTAGTTCTTTCGATTAGGAGCATCAGGGTACAAAGTAATATAAGTGGTTCTCTTGGTAGGACAATCGGGGAACCCAAATAAATATATATAGAATATTCTTCAAAGTTACAATATTTCAACACTCCCCCTTAACAAGAAGGGTATTCTATAAAAACATCAACAACAACAATAATAGGAGAGAGATAGAGGACATCATCAACATCATCAGGGTGATACATCTATAAATCATTGGAATATTTTCAACATCATGTATCCTTCATCTTCAATATTTAGTCTTCAGCATCATCAGTACTTTGACCACTTTGATCAGCAGCATCTTGACTCTTCAATCAGCAGCAACATCTTCAGCACTTTGACCTTTTGATCAGCAACATCTTCAGCACTTTGACCTTTCGATCAACAACATCATCTTCAACACTTTGAACTTTTGATTAGCAACATCATCTTCAACACTTTGACCTTTAGATCAGCAACATCTTCTTCAGCACTTTGGCCTTTCGATCAGCAACAACATCATCATCATACTCTAATATTTTAATCATACTCATCATTATCATTAGCCTCTGATATTTCGATCAGAACCATCATCAATCGAACATCATCATACTCTAACATAAACTCATCATCATATTCTGATCTTTCAATTAGTACATCATCATCATCATAATTTGATAATACGACATCATCATCATCACGATCTCATCATCATCACATTCTGATCTTTCGATTAGAAACATCATCATCATCATCGCATTCTGATATTTCGATTAGAAAACATCATCATCATCAGCAACATCATAATCATAAGAAACTTATGATATTTCGATCAGAAAAAATCATCATCATCATATTCTGATCTTTCGATCAGAGAACATCATCATTAGCAACTTTCGATCTTTCGATCAGAGAAACATCATCCTCATCATATTATGATATTTCGATCAGAAACATCATCATCCTCATAAAAACATCAACATCATCAAAACATCAACATGATCCTTCCTTTTGGAATTACGCGATTTAGGTCTTTACGGTGTTACCAATGATCCTTCATTTCGGAATTACGGGATTTAGGTCTTTACGGAGTTACTAACGATCCTTCCTTTCGAAATTACGGGATTTAGGTCTTTACGGAGTTACTAACGATCCTTCCTTTTGAAATTATGGGATCAACACATTTGTGGAACTTGGACAATCCTTCCTATTGGAATTATGGGATCAACACATCTGTGGAACTCAGAGAATCCTTCCTATTGGAATTATGGGATCAATTCAATGATCCTTCCTTTCGGAATTACGGGATTTAGGTATTTACAGAGTTACTAACGATCCTTCCTTTCATAATTACGGGATCAACACAAATGTAGAACTCAGACAATCCTTCCTATTGGAATTACGGGGTCAACACATATGTAGAACTTAGACAATCCTTCCTATTGGAATTACGGGATCAATTCAATGATCCTTCCTTTCAGAATTGCGAGATTTAAGGTATTTACTGAGTTACTAACTATCCTTCCTTTCGAAATTACGAGATCAACATAGATGTGAAACTCAGAAAATCATTCCTCTAGGAATTATGGGATCAACACACATTCTCGAGTATCAAAGTCACCAGATCCATTCTGAACCAAAGTTCAAGGATGATACAGTCCTACCACATTCATGGGGACCGAGATCTCCAGATACATTTTGAACCAAAGTTCAAGGATGATGCAATCCACCACTTTCACAGGGGCTAAGTCCTCCGGATACATTTTGAATCGAAGTTCAGGGATGATGCAATCCTACCACTTTCACAGGGGCAGAGACCTCCAGATAAATTTTGAACCGAGGTTTAGGGATAATGCAATCCACCACTTTCACGGGGGCCGAGACCTTCAGATACATTTTGAACCGAAGTTCAGGGATGATGCAATCCTACCACATTCATGGGGGACAAGACCTCCAGATACATTTTGAACCAAATTTCAAGGATGATGCAATCCCACCACATTCACGGGGACTGAGTTCACTGGATCACTTTTGGACAGATGTCCCAGGATGATACAATCCCTTTTCATTCTCGAAGACCAAGGTCTCCGGGTCACTTTAGGGCAAGTGTCCAGGGATGATACAATCCCACTGCAACATCACTACTCCCCCTTGTGAGGAAGGTCTTTCTGAACCACACCAAGCTTGTCTTGAAAGTGTTCAAACTTTACCCGAGACAGAGGCTTTGTCAGCACATCATCATCTAAACCATCTTCATCTACATCTTCAGTATGTGAATACCGAACTATCGCCATCTGTATCTCCAATATTTGAGTACTGAAAACATCATCAGGTCACCATCATCTGCATCTTTATCTTGAATGTAGAAATACTAGATTTCTATGTGTTACGACAGAACACAGGGTTCTCTATTATAACAAATCTCGTTATCACATAGAATCAATGTAGTATCCATCGTTAGTTCAAAGAGACCTGATATCAGATTCTGAATCCATACGGCTTCACAACTTAGTAGAGAAATGTGCTATGTATTCTGCTTCAGCCATGCTACAAGAAACACTGGACTATTTCCTGCTAAACCATGAACTCATAGTAGACCCCAAACAAAAGAATCTACCTAATGTGATTTTTATGTCTGAGATACTTTCGGCCCAATTTGCATCTGTGTAGCCATACAATCTATAGTCATGGCTACCATCATAATATAAAACAGAGTCTATAGTCCCTTTCAGATATCTCATCACATGCTTTGCAGTTACTAGGTGAACTCGTCTTCGTTGAACAAGATATTGACTTAAGGTGTTAAAAGAAAAACAAATGTCTGGTCTAGTATTTGTTAAGTACATCAATGACCCAATGATCTGTCTGTAATGAGTCACATCCACTAACTCTGATGAGTCATCAGCTAATAGCTTAAGGTTGGATTCCATGGGTGTGGCAATGACTTTTCATTCCAACATATTGAATCCCTTCAATATCTCTACCGCCTACTTTCCCTGGTTGAGAAATATTTCTTCTGAACTTTGCCATACTTCCAAACCTAGGAAATAATGCAATAGCCCAAGGTCTTTCATCTCAAATTCTTCTGCTAGTTTCTTCTTGCTTTCCATGATCTGTTTCTCATTTCATGTCAAGGATAACTCATCCACATATAATAATAGGATGACAAGTTCATCTTCTACAACCTTGAGATAAAGGTTAGGATCAACTTTATTCTTGGTAAATCCCATGCTCAACAAGAAACTATCTATTATTCCATACCAAGCTCTGGGAGCTTGCTTTAGTCCATAGAGGGCCTTCTTCAACTTGGATACGTGATTCCATCTAGCTTAAACTTCAAATCCTCGTGACTATTTGATGTAAAACTCTTTCTCAATCATACCATTAAGGAAGGCTTGTCTTTACTTCAATATGGAAGAAACTACCATGATAGTTCTGAAGGAAGTGTACCTTACTTCCTGGAGTAAGTGTCTCTTCAGAATTAATTCCCTTTTTCTAAAAGAAACCTCTGGCCACAAATCTTGCTTTATACTTCTCGATACTTCCGTCACCTGCATGCTCTATTTTGTATATCCATTTGGAGGATACAATACTCTTTCCTTCTGATTTAGTATTCTTTCATCATAAAATCTTCCATGAGTTCGTCTTGTCAGCTCATCAACATATCCTAGTCTTCTGCATTCAACTTTGAAGTTTGGAACCCACTTTACTCTTGGTAAAGTATTGATCCATCAAGAAGTTGTCCATCATGCCGTACCGTGTTGAACTCAGATATCTTTTGTAGTCACTCCCCCTGAAGTGGAGTATTATTTTCCTTCTTCATTCTGTACAGGTGGTTCTATGATTGATATATACTGGTCAATAGAGTATGTCATGTCATAGTCTATTCTTTTTGAGGAAAATCATGAACCTTTCTTTGTACACTTGTTCTTGTAGATCCATATGAAGGATACTATGTACTTCCCTTTATGTCTCGAAATCATATCGTATACATAATTCCCCATGGTTAACTATTATTATTTGATCATAGTTCATTTTCTAACATTGTTTTCTTCATCTTGACTTATATCTCATACCCATGGTGGTCTTCATCCTTTCAGGTGGATGGTGTCTCTGACCATAGGAGCTTCATATTCATGTTTATTGAATTGTCATCACTTGTTCTTCGAAACAAGACTCGTCCTTCTTTTCTTACAGGAGGTTGCATAGGACCTTTCCTACAATTCAAAAGCACCATTTGCATGGTTAGAACTATTTCATAAAACATATGCATAACAACAAATTCTTATGCATCATGCAATTATTTATCCAATACAACATTCATCCATATTTCACAGAAACTTTCTAGATGCCTTCTTTCTCTACCACGGCATCATTGAGATTGTGCACCAATCCAATATGTTAGCAAAGAGGTTTGATAAGTAGCACTGGAGAGTTGTATATCCCCATGAGCTACTTACCCATCACATGCATATTAGTAGTATTAATGTAAACAATCTATCATGCATAACACATCAACTGAATACAATCAAATGCATAACAAAACAATATCATGAAATGGAAATTGAATACTTATCTTTTATTTGTTTCGTGGGTAGACTCGATCTTGATCATTCTGCTTTATCATCTTATTCATTCATGAAATCATCATTTCTTATCCAAATGATAAGATGAATAAGAGGTTCTTCAAGAATTGAGTTTTTCATATTTCTCATCGCTTGAGGGATCTTCTTTGAATGGTGAGAGCTTGGTCTTCAATTGCTCCCATCTTCTTCTTCTCTTCTTATTAGTAAAGCTGAAAGTAATCACTTACTTCTGGCATACATTCTTCACATGAATGAATCCCATGATCCTGGGAGGCCATTCAAGGTGGCTATCACCACTTCTGCATACTTCTTCTTCTACCGCTTCAAGTTGTTCTACATTCTGGATCTTCACATTCTTCAACTGTTTTCTCAAAGCCATCTTCTGATTTAAGTTCTTATATTCAAATAGATTCATCAAGGAATCAAACATATTCGGTGTCTTTAGGGAAGACACTTGTGGTATAAGTTGATCCATGATTGAATCAACAATGATCCTCTTGGCCTTGATCAAGTTCTTCTTGTGTAAGTCTTTGAGGCTCATCTCCCTCTAGAACTAGAACCTCTCTACTCATGTAGGTGTCCAATTCATTTTCTTCAGAGAGATAAAATAATTACATGCTTGGAATTTTTCAACTTCACCAATATTATCATCAAGCTGATGTGATAGATCATTTTTAAATGAGAACCTCAAATGCAAATAGCAAAAGATTAGATCTTACAGATTTGAGGTGTATGTCCTGCTTCCGAAGCTGGCTGATCTAGGGTTTGTCAGAGAAACCCTAATTTTCAAAACATGGAATATTTTAGATCTAATTGGATAGAAATATAGATCTCTTCAAATTTAGCTGTCCAATGTACTCCTTTTCTGAAAACAATGGAGGGAAGCTCCCGAAAAAGGAAGCACTAGTTTTCCAATTTATTCTACAGAAATTCATGTTATTGTTTCTGTGATATCTCTAAAATTGCTACTCATATATGTTTGAAATTTCACACAGAGGTAACCTCGCATGTCCTTGTTACAACAGCACAAGTTTCATCAGAATTGGTTTCACCAATTTGAATTTATGATCATTTTCCCAAGGTGACCTATTACAAGACTATTCATAACAATGTAGTTGTATGGAATTCCACATGTTACTGGTTCATCATCAGGTTCTAAAATTTGGATCAAAGAAATTAAAGGCCATTATATTTTTGTAACATCTTCAGGAATTCCATTTGTACCTATGGATCCCATTCTACAGCAATTATCCCCAAGTGTCCTGTTTAGGGATGAATTCTGGAAGAGGCTGGAACCCTAACTTGGAGGGATCATATCTCCCAGAATATAGCGAATATGAGGATGAATTTTGGACACAGTGTAAATAAGTATTTTATCTTCAACCTATACAATTTTCAACTCCTGATAATTTTCCAATCTTATGATATAGCAAATGTACCAAAACTTAGTAGTTTTAGTATTTAGGGTTTTTCCAGATCGGGGTCAAACTAGGGTTTGACTTTCCCAGAGTTTCACCCAACCAAATTTCTTGATCCAGGTATCTAAAATTTTATTTTTATGAGGATAAAAATCCTATGTTGGGCTCACTAAAAAATTCTTCTTTTGTAGAAAGGCCTAACTTTCTGCACCAAAATTGAAAATGCTCGAAATCAAATTCCGCTTCGACAGAAAGATGCACCCTTCAATGGAGAGTCAGTATAGCCTTCTTTTGATGATCGATCATGGATAGAGACCCAAAAAAATAAGAATCCATATATTATTTAGCTTCACAATGTCTTCTTTCAGGGCGACTCTGATACCATATTAAATTTTCATATGCTTAGCTAAGACATCAGTACTTCATTTCATTTTCATAACATGATCATTGAAAGATAGACAAGAACAACCATACAAAAGGAACACAAATATTTATCCTGGGAAAACCCTAAACGGAAAAAACCAGCAAAATATTCCTCAATATAGATGGCCCAAAAAGATAAAAGATAAAAGATAAAACTAGTAAGGAGATAAAAGCCCGATCCTCCTCCTTCTCCAGCTACTTCTCTTCTCCACTAATCTGCTACACAAGTGAGAGTGTGCATTCCAAATGAGGAGCACTACACCTCTATTTATATTCATCCATTCACTTAAGTTAACTCATCTCTCATGTAGGCTCGAGTTAATCATGTAGGCTTGAGTTACACATGTAGGCTCAAGTAACCACACTGGTGTGCTAATGACCGACCTTTACAATTAGAGGGTACTACCTCATGAATCTTATTAGTTCTTCTGATTAGGAGCATCGGGGTACAAATTAACACAAGTGGTTCTCCTGGTAGGACCATCGGGGACCACAAAGAAATACATATAGAATATTCTTCGAAGTTACAATATTTCAACAATGGAAAGGACTTCGTCATACAAAGCACTCTTGATAGATTCTAGAGCTTTGAACCACATTATGGTTGAAAGAGACTCCTTCTCATCTTTGGATACTGGAAAATCCATTCATGTCCACATGGGAGATGACTCCACAATCATATCCGAAGGATAACGTACTATAGATCTTGGGCATGGTTATTTTTCCAATGTTTTATATGTACCATCTCTTGTATCAAACCTCCTAACTGTTTATCAAATGACACATATAGGAGTTCCTAAGAGAGTCTCCTTTAGCCCAGATGATGTAGAAAACATAGAACTTGCATCCGAAAAACTTGTAGCAAAAGGCCTTGCAAACCATCATGCAAAATCCTACGAGTTCTCCCATTTTGTGGCAGATGCAAAGCACACTGCATTGCTTGACTCATGGAAATGAAGTTAGTATACTATGGCATGAGAGGTTCGGCCATCTGAACTTGAAACAATCGCAGCAATTATAGAATAATTCTATGGTTGAAGGCTTTCCAGTCATCAAAGCTACCACTGGAATTTGCAAGGGTTATGTTGTTGGAAAGCACCCTGCGCATATGTTCGATTAGCAGAAGGAAAACCGAGCATCATGCATATTGGGATTGATACATTTTATATCACTGGTCCCATGGATATAACATCCATGAATGGATAAAGGTACGTTTTAACTTTCATTGATGACTTTTCCAAATACACATGGGTCTTTTTTATCAAAAATAAGTCGAAAGTCTTGGAAGAAATCACTGAATTGAAGGCATTGATTGAGAATGCATTTGGGCAAAATATCAAGATATTTATATATGATAATGGTGAGGAGTATTTTAGTAAAGAGTTACTACATATATGTTACCAAAGTGGTATTCAGGTCCAGCATTCAGTTCCCTACACTCCCCAGTAGAACGATGTAGCAGAGAGGAAGAATCGGACTCTGAAGGAGATGACCACCTATATGTTGGATGCAAACTTGTGGACTGAAGCCATGGATGCTACAGCATATATTCAAAATAGACATCCCTAGTCATCCATGAAATGGAGTACCCCTTTCAAAGCATACATCGAACAAAATCTGGATGTGTCGAATCTGCGGGTGTTTGGGTCCACTGCGTGGGCCCGAATTCCACTTGATAAAAGGAGGGATTTGCAACCACAAAGCATAGAGTGTATATTTATTGGGTATCCTAATGAAACAAAAGGTTTCAAGCTATTGGATATAAAAAAAATAGATCATCATTAAAAGGAGTGTCATTTTCGATGAGCCTCTTCAGGAGGTAGAACTAGTGAAGGAGAAAACTACTAAATTTCCTTCCTATTCTACTGAATATTTGGATGATGTAATTGGGGGTAATGACCATCATTTGGATCGTATGATTTATGATATTATTGTATAGAAAACATCAGATTCTGAATCAGAACCTGACATACAAAATCATATCCCAACTTGGGCTTGACAGACACTCTCCTCCGCAAGAGATAACATTGAAAATCCAAATGATCCAAGGAGAACCTGGTCCGATTTCCAAAGAGAAGGTATTGTGCTATATTTTCCTTATTATTTGCTGTCTGAGTATTGTTATTTTATTATAATTTCAGACCCTGAGTCTTACTACCATGCTCGAAAGGATCTGAGATGGCAAGTTTCCATGGATGAAGAGATGAATTCTCTTCAGAAAAACACCACTTGGCAGCTAGTTTCTCTTCCTCCGGGGAGGAAATTGGTTCAATGCAAGTGGGTGTTTCGGAATAAGGTTGCTGCTGATGGAAGAACCTATAAAAATAAGGAAATACTGATGGGAAAAAATTTCTCCTAGGTCCAAGCTGTGGACTACCATGAGACTTTTTCACTGGTTGCAAAATAGACTCCATCCGCCTAGTTTTGACAATTTCTGCATCTAAGAACTAGGAAGTGCATCATATGGATGTTAAGTTATCCTTTATGCATGCATATATTCATGAAGAGATATACATGAAGAAGCATAAGGGCTACGTTTCTGATCCATTTTTGGTTTGCAAGCTAAAGAAGTCACTATACGGGTTAAAACAGGCCCCAAGAGAGTGGTATTCCAAGATGGATGCCTTCCTTCTCTCGCAAAACTTCCGAAGGTGTAAATCAGATCCAAATGTGTATATGCAGAAGTATGATGGGAATTTAATTATTATTGTTTTATATGTTGATGACTTACTAATAACAGGTAGCACAGTTTCTTCTATTTCAGTCATCAAAACTGCTCTCCACAATGCATTTGAAATGAGTGATTTGGGGCTCTTAAAACAATTTTTGGGGCTCAAAATTGAGCAAATATTCAAGCCACTCCGTGTGTCCTCGGGGACAATTCTCAAGTCAAGGTTGTCACCTTGTTCTTGAATCCTCCATTTATGCTCAACTCCTAATGAAGCAAAGGGGGGTAGACCCTATTAAGTTACTAAGGCAAATTTATTTAGTGTGATGATGGTATTAAAGAGTAATTATTTTAGGAGTTTTTATTTAACAATTGTCAAAAACAAATAATATAATGAGATAATCACAAGTAAGCACGAACATGACACCCAATCACATATAGATTGAAAGAAATAAATAGTTGACCAGTGCCTTGAAAATGGAGTCGAAAAAACAATTAAGAGTGCTTGCAAGTGCTGGAATGAATGTTGTGCAATTGTATCTTGGTTAATTTTAAATTAATGTAAGAAGATGAGTAATTTAACTTAGGCGAGGGGACTCCATATATACCTAGGGGGTACCTGAAGTATGTCAAAAACTAAAACAGAAGAACTACTTGCAAGGAATATGTGGGATGAATCGATTCTCTGAGGCTGTTGTTCATAAAGCACCCAAAGGTGTAATAGAGATCGGTCCCTTGAGGTCACTTTTTAGGAGTTGCTACTTTCTTTGGGAATTTTTCCATCGTAATGGTTTGATCGAGGCATTGGATTTTCACCTAATGGTTTGTCAATTTTTTGAGAGTGAATCCTAATTATTCTAGTCACTCAAGTGCTTTTGATGCAGCTTGATTGATTGGACGAACCACATCCAAGTATAGAGCATACACACTGGATTCTTTATTATTTTTAGTAAATTTTAAAACAAGTGTTCTTGTTAAAAAGAAAACCCACCAGGAACATATTTCATTCCAAGTGGAACTCAATCAGGGAATCAAGGAGGGCTTGATTTTATTATAACTAACAAAACAATTAATGAAAATGGAATCACAGGTACACAACACCGGTTTTCTAATTAGTCCTACCAAGCATCTCTTTCTCCTTGCGGGTCTATCGAGAAGTCATGGGGTAAGTAGTATGATTACTTTTGAAATTAAAATATGGAATAATGCAAAATTATATCAAAGTATACAATCCTGTATGTCAGTACTAAACTAGAGCAGAAAAAAGGGAAAAATGCAAAAAAGTAAAACGGACGCGGACCCCCTATGGGGGTGGGGAGCGGGCTCGAAAGAACCTACTCAAAAATATTTCCTTTTATTATTATTGGTTACAATATCAACAAACTGAAATATCAGAAACCTCCTGGTCCTTATATAGGATGAAACCAAGATCTTACAACTTTCCAAATTTTTTAAATTCCAGTAAAAGGGGAGAGCCATGGGGGGATTTGAACGCTCCCGAGGCCACTTTCGAACAAAAGATTATTTTATTTTATATTACACTTGCTAAAAAATAGCAATCATTTTAGAATAAAATATTCCCAAGATTACTTTAATAGTACCTTTTGGTCAGCCTACATTAACTAAAAAAAAAAAAACTAAGTTGAAACCAGCTAAAGAGGTGAAAAAAGAACCAAGGAAAGCAAGATTTCCTCAGTATCTTGGCTTTGTGTTTGTACAACAAATGAAATATGCACTGATTTCTATATTTAATCTTTTTGAAACAGAAAAGGAAATATATAGCATGCAACCTACGTATTTTCTTTAACTTGCCATGCAAAACGGACGATTTCCTTATGCTAGATCTAGAATGCTTAATGATACTTTTCATAAATGAGATCTAGACTATGTGATTTGAAATAGTATATCTATGTTATTTTTACTTTAAAATGGAATATCTAAATTATAACAAATCTTTCGAACACAGTAACCAGGTGAGAAAATTGATGTTTTGAAGGAGAAAGAGAGAGAAAGAGTGCTACAAGCCTGGGAATGTTGGGATTTGGAGTCTGCTTTGGTGGAACACCAAGGGAATATGTCATTCAGAATATCTTGAATATGAGGAAGATGAAAACTAGATCAACCTATTCTACAAGTGAGATCACCTGCAACTTAGAAATCCTTGCACAAACAGATGGTTAAAACATAGGTGCTGCTGGAAAAGATAATTGGAAAGCATGCAATTAAAGTTAAAATACATACTACTCCAATAGATATGAAACAAGAAAATAGTAAGAGCATAAATAAAACTAGAATAAACTCTTACCCTAACAGGAGGGAGCTCCCTCCTTCAAGGCCAAAAATTAACCAGCAAAAGCAATGATAAATAACACAGATTATACCTCATAAGCATTTGACAATCACCACCCACACATGAAGAGCATTACACCAGATATATTGCCTCCAAAACTTATTTATTCCATAATAATAAACAATAACATAGTATAAGAGGAACAACACCTCAATCCCAGTTCTAACTAACTCGGAAAGGAGGCATCCATGCTTTATTTATACAAAAAATTGAAACCCCAGCCCAGAGGGGGCACAAATCCGAAGGAGATAGACAATTGCAGCTGCATGTGGAGTGAATTTGGGATTGATTTGTGTTTAGCTGAGCCTAATCTGAGTCTCACTGAGTGCAACTATCAATCAGAGAGATGATCTAACTAACTCCTCAACCTGTTGAATGAAACATCCACCAAAACTCATCTAGATGAGAACCCACGTGTGGAGGAGAGAGGGAGGAAGAATTCCCCATAAATGAAGCTAAAGTTCAACTCTGGATCCACCCAGATCACCTTCTTCAGTCAAGGATTTCTTAGATCTAGTCAATTTAGTACAGATCTGCGTGATTTCAATGAAATCGGCTGAGAATCCACTGATCTAGGATTTTGGATTTGCTCCATTATTCATCAATTTATTAATTAAAAAAATCAATAATTGATTTTTTGGAGCTTTCTAACCTGAGTGACGAAAAATCACTCAAAACTAGGAAATAATGGGTCTATAGGTTTACTGGGTGCTCTTAGCTTGAAAATGAGCACCTACATGACTGAAATGGACTTCCGAGCCCACTTTTATTACAAAATTATTTTTTCCAATTAAACTATTAGAAAATAGTCTAAGTTTTGCAAAAATTAAATTTTAATAAAAAACACTAAAAAAAATTTTAAAATAAAAAAAATGAAAAAACCTAGGGGGACTTAGACATGTTCATATGACTTGACCATGATTCCTAGCATGTTTATATATTGACACATAGCATATAATAACCTCAATAGGCCTAAATGCCAAGCCATCCACCCCAACTTTGGAGGTATTGAGTGAAAAACACAGAAATTATAAGTCGTTTATTCAATAACAAATAATAACCAAGGGAAAAAACACCTCAGGCTGATCGGATTGACAAATAAATTCTATGAGACAGAGTCTTTTACATAAACTATCATGCTAGAACATTTATGACAACTCCCTGAAGGGGGTATGAACATGTTATATAGTACAACAAAGTTTCCGAGAAGCAAGACTGAAGGTCTTCTAAAGTTCGAACAAGTTGTCCTTGTCCAGTTCACCAGGCTCACTTGATAAAAAACCACTAAGTACAACTTAGGTGGTAACACCAAGCATGTAGAGATACACATGCACTACATCAGAGATTTAGTGCATGACATGACCATAATTCTGCAATACTGCTCGACTGATGAGGAGATTGTAGAAGTATTCACCAAGAGATTTTCAGAAAAGAAGTTCACTTACCTCCGTTCACTCTTGGGGGTGAGTTCATCAGGGTGATCAGACTACTTTCAGTGTTTAGCTTGAGGGGGGAGGCTTCCCACTGGGTTTTCCCTCTTTTCCTCACTTAGATTTATTCTTGAGCATTGTTTTACTTACTTTATTGTACAGGGTGACCTATGGCCTTAGTTTTCAGGGCCCTAGCATTTTTATGCACTTTATGTTTCTACTCCTCTAAGTATAGCTTAAGGGGATGGGTGTTAGAGACATTTACCCACCATGCACACTTAATGTAAGATCCCCCTCCTACCTTAAAAAATCCAAGAGCGGCTACGACTCATAAAAATAGAAAGGAATCATAATTGCATCCTAGAGCAGTGGAAAAACCCTCAGCACACTGAGGTTACTCCCGCTTCAAGTTAATCTAGGACACATTATTATAAAGAACAATATATGTATGACAGGGATATACATTTGAGGTAGGTATTATTTGTGGAACTTATAATGCTACCTATAAATCATGGGACATCCCATGGTGAAACAAATCGCATGCATATGAATATATTATATGTAGAACATTACATATATAATAATGTGGAATATTATATATGGGAGATGTAGATATATACATATGGGTAGAAACCATTAAGTTGCTTATAATATCCAAGGGTATAACAAACCTCATACAGAAATTAGTGGAACTCTATATGCATATTAAATGCAGAATCATATATATGTTGGAAACATATACATTTGTGATACATATATTGTATGTGGACCATTACAACATTTCAGGTAATGTATTACCCACCTACATTATAGTATGATGTTCCAATGCTGAGTCGAACCTCATACACATGTGTATTATAGGGAAAATGGTATATACATATAACTGGGGGTTATATATAAAAACAAATATGTATATATGGCGTTACCTATAGAGACGAGACTTGCACATTTACGTACCATTATGGGACCATATATATGTATACATGTATTAGTGGAGAATTATATATAGGTATTGGACACATATATATATATTTGTGGTTATGGGGAATAGTATATATTGCTGATATATATATATATATATATATATATATTTGCGTATGTTGGAGAATAGTGCATATATGATAAAGACATATATAGATACTTAGATTATGATGAACATAAAGGAAAAATGATAGTAAAAGAATTATGGTGTATAATTACATATTGGTGGAGAGGATCAACACCAATTGTTTATTTTATGCCGGGTTATAGCAAGAGGCATCATTGAAGCGCATGGACTTGCGTCGAAAATTGAGGAGGCATTACAGCTGATTTTTAGTTGATAAACGTTGAGCGTGAATGCCTTATTTTTATACTCACTGAGCCAGTAATTAATTACCTCGACTGAACTCCCATTCTGCGAGCATTACTGGAATCCATGAGCTCAAATCATGGAAGCGCAAAGGGCGGGGAGGGGAGAAAATAAAAATAAAAACCCTCGCTGTAGAGTGAAGAAAGGGGGAAAGAGCTCTACGCTTGGAAAAGAAAGGAATGACTCGGGTGTTTTAAGGAAAGAGCTATGCATTTTTTAGGAGATCGCTACCGTTGAAACCAAGGAATTATGTGCCTGGAACATTTGGTTTTTATTCTTTTGTCTGTGTCTTGGAGATGAGGAGAAGGAGCCTGCGATATTTGGTTGTTGAACGCATTTCTTTCCGAACGGTATGATTCTGCCCTTTTGGGGCATACAAGTTACTTGGTATACACTGACTAATTTATGTGTATTTTTATATTTGCATTGGATATAGTATTGCCATGGTTATGTTGGATTTCATTGTAGATGTGATTCACAAAAAGGGAAAAGATTGCTGTGTATCTTAGATTTGCATTTTGGATCTAGCGTTGCCTTGTTTGCTGGGATCCTTCTCAAAAAATCAGAATCTGGATCTCTTTTAGTCTCTGCATTTTAACCTTGACTCCTTAGATTGGTGGTTTAGGTGAGGCAAGGAGTCAAGGGGATAGCGACAACTTTTAGATTGCTTACATCCCTAGTTTTCGCTAAGGAAGGATCCTTTGCAACAGTGATAAATAATAGTCACCAAAAAAATCTATAGCTACGCTATGAAAGTATTAAACCTGTAGTCACCTACAGCCACGCTGCGAAAAAGGAAAACTCTGTATGTGTCTCGTCCTGTATGCTGGATCTGTCTAAAAACACGTAGGTCTGAGTCTTGTTTTGATTAAAAATCCTACATGCATTGATATATGTGAGGCGATACCCTCCACGTGGGATTTATAGTTCTGGGTCTGCCAATCTCTTTTGGGAATCAATACTTTGCGTTGGTTTCAACTGAGATTTGTTAATTTTTTTTATATGTGTATTCGTAGAGGTGAAACGATAACCTCCACATGGGATTTGTAGATCGGGGTCTACTAATCTCTTTGTGGTTTCAATACTGTTGATAGATTTCAATTTTGGATCTGTTAGATTATATGCACACTCTCCTAGGTAGAAGATACCCTCTGGGAGTGTAGATCTGAGTCTACTGTATGCTTTGGACGTCATTATGATTGATAGGTTTTCTAATATTTTTATATCATAGTTTTGTGATGTAATCATTGTTCGATAGATATCGAAGAGCGGGCTTTGTGGCTCCTTTCCCAGGTTGACGGCGAAAGATCCACGGCATCATAACGTTGTTTGGGTTTAGAAATACGATGCCTGCCTTTGAGTATGCCTAGTAGGTTATCTCTGGCCAACGTTTGTATGTTTATGGAATAAACAGATACGATTGTGTACCCAGTTTTCCCAGCCTCTTTGTGTTGGAAAAATAAAGGGATGTGAATATTCAAAAACGTCAGTGTGGTATCCCTTTTAACCACTGATCCGAATGTTGTATCCTTGCCGCGTTTTAATGGGTAGATATGAATGCATCTATGCTTACAGGGATGGTGACTCTGCTGGCATGGAATAATGTCTCTGTTCTGTATATATATCCATCGATGGAAGGACTGATCCATTGACCCTTGTCGCATGTTCATGGACTGCAATCTATGATGTATCAGAATATGTACTTTGATTAATGAGCTTTCCTACAATGGTATACCTCTTTCTGTGCAGGCATGTAATTGCTCATATAGGTAAGTATGGCCATCGATGACCCACAGATTGATGTCTGTTGGGTTTATATTTTCTTACAGCTGAATCTTGGCGAAAACCATAATTGGATATTATTTCAATAATAATAATAATAATTCGATGGCGATTGATGACTCACAGATTGGTGGCTGTTGCGTTTATGTTTCCTTACAGCTGAATCTTGGCGTAAACCATAATTGGATATTCATTCAGTAATAATAATAATAATTTTATGGCAATTGATGGCCCATAGATCGATGGTTGTTGGGTTCCATTCGGCCCCGCATCAATAGACTTTTTCTAGTCTAGTATTTTTCCCTTGGCTGGTTTTTTCTTATGTTTGTCATTGTCGATTCGGAGCTTGAATTTAGCCATTATAGTAGTTAAATCTAAATGACGGCTTTTTTTTAGTATGTTTATCATTATCGATTCGGAGATTGATTTTAAGATCTACTTCCTGTAGCGTTGTGTTTTGGAGGAACCATTGAGATGTTCCGAATTGATTTGAAAAGATATAGTGACTATATAACAGTCATGGCATTCATTTAATCTTTAGAATTCTCTATGATCTACTGAATGTGGATTCTTATCTTGTGCTAAAATTGCTCATCTGATCTGAATAATAGAAATATAGGATATACCCTATGAGTGGGACTCCTGAAGTGTAAACAGTCTTGAAGTGTAAGCAGGAAGATAGGGCAATAGAATGGTTGCCGATTGTAATCAGCTTTTGGAAAAATTATATGATGCTGCAGTTTGGTGGATGTAACTCCGAGTTTGGGGTGAACCACATATATCGGTGCCTTGATGTGTATTATTTTGTATTATGTGTCTTGATTGATGTGTACTATTTTGTATTATGTCCCTGAATGTTCTCGATTTACCTCTCTGTTTTGTTATGGTGTAAATGGTTGTGTGACTCTTTCTATGAATGTTTTAAATACAAAGAAAGATTAGCTTCACAATGGATAAGGTGTATGTACAGCCTCATGTGGAAGGCAGGAAGTTCTGATCCAAGGCCTCGCCTACAGTACATCATGTAATAACATAAATGGTAGAAAGGAGCACATGATCGTTTTTATTTAGCATTTACTAATGCTGCTATGTATATAACCATGATACTTTCAGAAAATGTTGTTTGTTGTATGGTTAGTAGCATGGGACAAACTTCTATTTAATGCACATGGTTTTGACATAATGAATATAAATTTTCTTGTAAAGTTGCCGCTAACAGCTTGAACCTCCTTGTAGTAATAAAGGAACACAAAGGAAAAGAAAACTTTACCACTTTTCCACACATATTGTCATCAAGGGCTGAGAGGGACATTACAGTATGAACATGGTATATAGTACAACAAAGTTTCCGAGAAGCAAGACTGAAGGTCTTCTAAAATTCTAACAAGTTTTCCTTGCTCAATTCACCAGGCTCACTTGATAAAAAACCACTAAGTACAACTTAGGTGGTAACACCAAGCATGTAGAGATACACATGCACTACATCAGACAGTTAGTGCATGACATGACCATAATTCTGCAATACTGCTCGACTGATGAGGAGATTGTAGAAGTATTCACCAAGATATTTTCAGAAAAGAAATTCACTTACCCCCGTTCACTCTTGGGGGTGATTTCATTGCGGTGATCAGACTACTTTCGGTGTTTAGCTTGAGGGGGGAGGCTTCCCACTGGGTTTGCCCTCTTTTCCTCACTTAGATTTATTCTTGAGCATTTTTTTACTTACTTTATTGTACAGGGTGACCTATGGCCTTAGTTTTCAGGGCCCTATAATTTTTATGCACTTTATGTTTCTACTCCTCTGAGTATAGCTTAAGGGGATGGGTGTTAGAGACATTTACCCACCATGCACACTTAATTTGGTCAATTTGGCCTATTTAAACCACTATCCTAAGTTTATTGACTTATATGAAATTAGAGGAGCACTGTATGACATCTGCATGAGCACACCCACACCTACCTTCAATCAAGGAGGCCAACTAAGCCTTCTCCTTCATTTGGGGAGGCTAACTGGAGCACTCTAGGGGTGATCTCAATGTCATAAATGCACTTAATTGATAATTGATGGTTACAATCAGTTAAATCTAAGTGGTGAAGGTGACTCCTTTCATTATATTGACTATTTAATTAATATTTAATGAATTGGAGTCAACAAAGGCGCCTCTAACCACCTCGGATGGCTAGTTTGACTTCAGTTAACCTCATTGGGGTTCAGTGGAGTTATTGATGTGCTGCCACTTGTTGGTTGGCATGCAGTGACATGTGTCTAAGCTAATTTCAGTTAGACTTAGTCATTTATTGCACTTTGACTTCAGTTAGGACTGAGTTGAGTCAATCGGCACTTGATCAATTGGTTAGCTAGTGTGTTTACTATGGCTTATAGTCAGTTAAGCTACACCCATTCATTCAATTCGAATGAACTCCTTGGTAATTCGGATTATCTTGGAATTCATGCATATTACAAGATTATTTTATTGTATTATTCATTATTGATTGATTATACATAGCTGATACTCCCATTGTAGCACCAGTTTTCCAATCTTATGCATATTTGTCTGTATTCTTTGTGAGACTGTGTTTTTAGTTCTTAGACCACTATGACAAATTAATAAGCTACTACGTAAGTGCTGGTTTGTTTCAGCTAAAACAATTGATATTTATTGGTATGATATACACCATAAAATAGTCCAATAACTAGGATAAATAATGATAATAATTATCTCAAGAATAATAAGAAACTTCATTGCTTGGATTTTACTAGTGATTACTTGAAATCAAGCTCAAAATTGGCGTATGAATGCAGGTTCAAGGATATTCAACATTTCCCTATTTCCACTGATCAACAACCATACAAATTACCAAGATATGGTAAATTTCCTTTATATTCATTTATTCTAGAGTATGCATATATGACAATTTTGCATCCATTATACCTGAAATTTTAATTTAAGATGCATTCACTATATTCCTAAAGATACAAAAGAATATTCACTAGTATTTTCTAACTTAATATCAACTTACCAAGATATGCTAAATTTCCTTTATATTCATTTATTATGGAGTATGCATTTATGATAATATTGCATCCATTATACCTTAAATTTTAATTCAAGATGCATTCACTATATTCCTAAAAATACAATAGAATCTTCACTAGTATTTTCTAACTTAATATCTTGTATTTTGAGACTGCAATGAACACAAATCTATACCTAAAGGATGTCCAAAATCTCTCTCCCAAATATTCTACAGGGTTTGATAGATTCAACAAATAACATGCTATATGCTACAAGTATATCATTGGTTATTCTACCAAAGTTTTCCTAGAATTAAACCATTGCAGTGTTCCTCCTTGGCCCATTTATGTTTATGATAAAGTTACATGAAATAATAAGTTGTAACAACCCCCTTAACCTCCATAAGGTACAGTTGTTCCACATTACAACTACCAATTGTTAACCATAACCAATAACATCTAGGCTAGAACCGAAATATCAAGCGAAAATCCAATATCAAATGCATCCCCTACTATTGAAATTGTGAAAAAATTCACACCTGAACACCCTTGCATGATTAGGGATAACACTTTGCATAGAAACATCAAAGTGCTAGGTGTAATCATACAACCAATGCAACCAATGCAGTCATGCTAGAGCACTTTATCAATTACATATATTTTTCCCTTGTGTTTGATGATCAAATAAAACAAAGCCACTTAAAGATACCAAACCCATGCTAATTAAACAAAACAAAGATACAAAACACATGCTAATTAAGCAAATAAAAACTATAGTATATATCTCAACAAGCACATCTTAATATACTAATTAAATTAAGTCATTTAAAACCAAAAACTTCCAAAAACAATATATATATGAACGGTCCAAAATTATATATATGTTTAAAATATATAACTTAAACTGATAAGTTTAAGTTTAAAGTTTTGACATGGAATATGTCAAATAAACAAGTTCACATGTATAAAAACATATATAACTATGTAAGATCCATTATATGGATATCACTCGCCACATTCTCCTTGCAATAGACCTATATAACACATGCAACTTATAATTAAGCTTCAATATATAAATGTTATACTATAATGAAAATTAAATAAAAATACAATTTGAAATTAAAATAATAAAAATGTATAGATATACCTGAGTTAGGCCAACACCGAATGAGGTCACCACATCCACAGCCATGGAAGGTTGTACAATGCATTTACCAACCTACAATTAAAATACCATTACTTAAACATTTAAAACGTGTAATTTAAATGTAACTTAATTCAAATTTAAATAAAATGTCAATTGTTTTTAATCATTAAAAAAAAATTAAGCATTACTAAAACATTTGAAAGGTACTTGATTTACCTCCAAATCTTGGGAGACATGCATCTCTTGATTTACCGGTTTTCTAATTAGTCCTACCACGCATCTCTTTCCCCTTGGGGGTAAATCAAGAAGTCGTGGGGTAAGTAGTATGATTACTTTTGAAATTAAAATATGGAATAATTAAAAATTATATCAAGGTATACAATCCTAGATGTCAGTACTAAACTAGAGCAGAAAAAAGGGAAAAATTCAAAAAAGTAAAAAGGACGCGAATCCCCCCTAGGGGGGTGGGGAGCGGGCTCATAGGAGCCTACTCAAAAATATTTCATTTTATTATTATTGGTTACAATATCAGAAAACTGAAATTTCAGAAACCTCCTTGTCCTTATATAGGATGAAACCAATATCTTACAACTTTCCAAAAATTTTATATTTCAGTAAAAGGGGAGACCCAGGGGGGGATTTAAATGCTCCTGAGGCCACTTTCGAACATAATATTACTTTATTTTCTGTTACACTTGCTAAAAACCAGCAAGAATGTTAGAATAAAATATTCCCAAAATCACTTTAATAGTACCTTTTGGTCAGCCTACCTTAACTCAAAAAAAAAACTAAGTTAAAACTAGCTAAACAGGTGAAAAAGGAACCAAGGAAAGCAAGCTTTCCTTGGGATCTTGGATTGGTGTTTGTAAAACCAATGAAATATGCACTGATTTCTAGATTTAATCTTTTTGAAACAGAAAAGGAAATCTAGAGCATCCAACCTACGGATTTTCTTTGACTTGCCATGCAAAACGGATGATTTCCTTATGCTAGATCTAGAATGCTTAATGATACTTTTCAGAAATGATATCTAGACTATGTGATTTGAAATAGTATATCTATGTTATTTTTACTTTAAAATGGAATATCTAAATTATAACAAATCTTTCGAACACAGTAACCAGGTGAGAAAATTGATTTTTTGAAGGAGAAAGAGAGAGAAAGAGTGTTGGAAGCCTGGGAATTTTGGGATTTGGAGTCTGATTTGGTGGAACACCGAGGGAATATGTCATTTAGAATATATTGAAGATCAGGAATATCAAAACTAGCTCAACCTATTCTACAAGCGAGATCACCTGCAACTTAGAAATCCTTGCACAAACAGATGGTTAAAACATAGGTGCTACTGGAAAAGATAATTGGAAAGCATGCAATTAAACTTAAAATACATGCAATTCCAATAGATATAAAACAACCAAATAGTAAGAGAATAAATAAAACTAGAATAAACTCTTACCCTAACAAGAGGGAGCTCTCTCCTTCAAGGCCAACAATTAACCAGCAAAAGCAATGATAAATAACACAGATTATACCTCATAAGCATTTGACAATCACCACCCACACATCAAGACCATTACACCATAGATATTGCCTCCAAAACTTCTTTATTATAGAATAATAAACAATAACATAGTACAAGAGGAACAACACCTCAATCCGAGTTCTAACTAACTCGGAAAGGAGGCATCCATGCTTTATTTATACAAAAAATTGAAACCCCAGCCCAGAGGGGGTGCAAATCCCGAGGAGATAGACAAGTGCAGCTGCATGTCGAGTGAATCTGAGCCTGATTTGTGTCTACCTTGGCCTAATATGAGTCTTCCTAAGTGCAGCTATCAATCAGAGAGCTGATCTGACTGACTCCTCAACTTGTTGACTGAAACATCCACCAAAACTCATCCAGATGAGCCCGCACATGTGGAGGAGAGAGGGAGGAAGAATTCCCCATAAATAAAGCTAAATTTCAACTCTGGATCCACCCAGATCACCTCCTTCAGTCAAGGATTTGTCAGATCTAGTCAATTTTGTACAGATCTGAGTGATTTCAATCAAATCAGTCGAGAATCCACTGATCTAGGGTTTTGGATTTGCTCCATTATTCATCAATTTATTAATTAAAATAATCAATAATTGATTTTTGGGGGCTTTCTGATCTGAGTGATGAAAAGTCACTCAAAACTAGGAAATAATGGGTCTATAGGTTTACTGGGTGCTCTTAGCTTGAAAATGAGCACCTACATTACTGAAATGGACTTTCGAGCCCACTTTTATTACAAAACAAAATTTTCCAATCAAACTATTAAAAAATAGCCTAAGTTTTGGAAAAATTAAATTTTAATAAAAAACACTAAAAAAATTTTAAAAATAAAAAAAAAATGAAAAAACTTAGGGGGACTTAGACATGTTCATATGACTCGACCATGATGCCTAGCATGTTTATATATTGAGACATAGAATCTAATATCCTCAATAGGCCTAAATGCCAATCCATCCACCCCAACTTTGGAGGTATTGAGTGAAAAACACAGAAATTATAAGTCGTTTATTCAACAACAAATAATAACCAAGGGAAAAAACACCCTGGGCTGATCGGATTGACAAATAAATTCTATGAGACAAAATATTTTACAGACACTATCATGATAGAATATTTATTACAACTCTCCAAAGGGGTTATGAACCAGTGATATAATAGAACAAAGTTTCCCAGAAGCAAGACTGAAGGTCTTCTAAAGTCCGAACAAGCAATCCTTGTCCGGTTCACCAGACTCACTTGATAAAAAACCACTAAGTACAACTTAGGTGGTAACACCAAGCATGTAGAGATACACACGCACTACATCAGAGAGTTAGTGCATGACATGACCATCATCCTGCAATACTGCTCGACTGATGAGGAGATTGCAGAAGTATTCACCAAGAGATTTTCAGAAAAGAAGTTCACTTACCTCCGTTCACTCTTGGGGGTGAGTTCATCGGGGTGATCAGGCTAGTTTAAGTGTTCAACTTGAGGGGGGGGGGGGGGGGGGGCTTCCCACTAGGTTTTCCCTCATTTCCTCACTTATATTTATTCTTGAGCATTGTTTTAGTTACTTTATTGTATAGGGTGACCTATGGCCTTAGTTTTCGGGGCCTTAGCATTTTTATGCACTTTATGTTTCTACTCCTCTGAGTCTAGTATAAGGGGGGGTGTTAGAGACATTTACCCACCATGTACACTTAATTTGGTCAATTTGGCATAGTTAAACCACTATCCTAAGTTTTATTGACTTATATGACATCAGAGGAGCACTGTATGACATCAGCATGAGCACACCCACACCTACCTTCAGTCAAGGAGGCCAACTAAGCCTTCTCATTCATTTACATAGGCTAATTGGAGCACTCTGGGGGTGATATCAATTTTCGAAATTGAACCCAGGTGTTAGAACAATTACACTCACAACAATTTCCAATTACACATGCAAGTTACTCACAAAAGGAGACTGAATATGGAGCAAAACACTAATCTGTATTGAATAAGTGTACAATATCCAACCCTGTGAAGTCATAGGATGCCACAATAAATAATTACATGAGAGATTTGAATGCATAAGGATTCCATTCAAATTTAGTCAAAAGCAGGCTTACTAAATCTAAGCAAATCCCCCATAGGTGCATAAAGCACATTCCAAATCTGTCTAGGAGCTCACAAATTGGAAAAATCAATTAGGTAAGATAATAGATGGTGGAAGGAAAACTCATACATGCTTTTCATAGGAGAAAAGAGTGGAGGATGATGAGGAAAAAAAAAAAGTTAACTTCACCTAGTCAAACTTTCCCAATTGCCTTAAAACTCAAAAAAAGCAGGCAATAAAGCAGAAAAAGAAGACATGCACTAGGGAGGCTAGGAATAAAGCAGATTTGATTCCAAGAGGTTTTCCAAGCACTCCATGACTCAAATTTAGCAATTTTGACCACTATGGATGTGTGGAGGACAACTTACATAAGGTGGATTATGGAAACTAGGCAAATAAGACAAAAATTGGATTAATTAATGTCTAAGGTAGCTAACTATGGGTTGATTATTCTAACATCAATGTCATAAATGCACTTAATTGATAACTGATGGGTACAATCAGTTAAATCTGAGTGGTGAAGGTGCTACCTTTCATTATATTGATTATTTAATTAATATTTAATGAATTGGAGTCAACAAAGGCACCTCCAACCACCTTTGATGGCCAGTTTGACTTCAGTTAACCTCATCGGGGTTCATTGGAGTTATTGATGCGCTACCACTTATTGGTTGGCATGCAGTGACATGTGTCTCAGCTAATTTCAGTTAGACTCAGTCATTTATTGCACTCTGACTTCTGTTAGGACTCAGTTGAGTCAATCGACACTTGATCAGTTGGTTAACTAGTGTGTTTATTGTGGCTTACAGTCAGTTAAGCTACACCCATTCATTCAATTTGAATGACCTCCTTGGTAATTTGGATTATCTTAGCATTCATGCATCTTACATGATTATTTTATTGTATTATTCATTATTCATTGATTATACATAGTTGCTACTCCCATTGTAGCACCATTTTTCCAATTTTATGCATATTTGTCTGTATTCTTTGTGAGATTATGTTTTCAGTTCTTAGACCACTATGAAAAATTAATAAGATACTATTTAAGTGCTGATTTGTTTCGGCTAAAACAATTGATATTTATTGGTACAATATACACCATAAAATAGTCCAACAACTAGGATAAATAATGATAATAATTATCTCAAGAATAATAAGAAACTTCATTGCTTGGATTTTGCTTGGATTTTACTAGTGATTACTTGAAATCAAGCTCAAAATTGGTGTATGAATGTAGGTTCAAGGATATTCAACATTTCCCTACTTCCACTAATCAACAACTATACAACTTACGAGGATATGGTAAATTTCCTTTATATTCATTTATTCTCGACTATGCGTATATGACAATTTTGCATCCATTATACCTAAAATTTTAATTTAAGATGCATTCACTATATTCCTAAAGATACAACACAATCTTCACTAGTATTTTCTAACTTAATATCAAGTTACCAATATATGGTAAATTTCCTCTATATTCATTTATTCTGGACTATGCATTTATGAGAATATTGCATCCATTATACCTGAAATATTAATTTAACATGCATTCACTATATTCCTAAAAATACAATAGAATCTTCACTAGTATTTTCTAACTTAATATCTTGTATTTTGAGACTGCAATGATCACAAATCTATATCTAAAGGATACCCAAAATCTCTCTCCCAAATATTCTATAGGGTTTGATAGATTCAACAAATAACATGCTAAATGCTACAAGTATATCATTGGTTATTCTACCAAAGTTTGCCTAGAATTAAACCATTGCAGTGTTCCTCCTTGGCCCATTTCTGTTGTTAGATAAAGTTACATGAAAGAATAAGCTGTAACAAACTCCTTAAACTCCCTAAGGTATAGTTGTTCCGCATTACAACTACCAATTGTTAACCATAACCAATAACATCTAGGATAGAACCACAATATCAAGCAAAAATCCAATATCAAATGCATCCCCTAATGTTGAAATTGTGAAATTTTTTACAAGTGAACACCCTTTCATGATGAGAGATAACACTTTGCATAGAAACATCAAAGTGCTAGGTGTAATCATACAACCAATGCAACCAATGTAGTCATGCTAGAGCACTTTATGAATTACATATATTTTTCCCTTGTGTTTGATGATCAAATAGAACAAAGCCACTTAAAGATACCAAACCCATGCTAATTAAACAAACCAAAGATACCAAACACATGCTAATTAAGCAAATAAAAAATCTAGTATATATCTCCTCAAGCACATCTTAAGATACTAATTAAATTAAATCATTTAAAACCAAAAACTTTCGAAAACAATATACATATATGAACAGTCCAAAATTATAAAACCATATATATATGAATGGTCCAAAATTATAAAACCATGTATATATATGAATGGTCCAAAATTTGATATATGTTTAAAATATATAAGTTAAACTGATAAGTTTAAGTTTAAAGTTTTGACATGGAATATGTCAAATCAACAAGCTCACATGTATAAAAACATATATAACTATGTAAGATCCATTATATGGATATCACTCTCCACATTCTCTTGGGGATAGACCTATATAGCACATGCAACATATAATTAAGCTTTAATATATAAATTTTACACTGTAATGAAAATGAAATAAAAATACACTTTGAAATTAAAATAATAAAAATATATTAATATACCTGAGTGAGGCCAACACCGAATGAGGTCACCACATCCACAGCCATGGAAGGTTGTACGATACATTTACCGAGCTACAATTAAAATACCATTACTTAAACATTTAAAACATGTAATTTAAACGTAACTTAATTCAAATTTAAATAAAATGTCAATTGTTTTTAATCATTAAAAAAACATTTAATCATTACTAAAACATTGGAAAGGTTCTTGATTTACGTCCAAATCTTGGGAGACACTAGGAATGTCTCCTAAAATTGATGATGAGAGGGGCCCAATACCCATGGTCCTAGGTGACGGGATCAGAACCTATGAATACAAACAAAATTTCATTCTTGAAAAAATGTGTCATGTCAATAATAAGAACATATAAGTTTATAGATATTTATGCAAATTTACCTCTTTCAATGGCCCTAGGTTAACACTAGAGTCAACCATAAAATCACATTCATCCAACATTTGGGTGAACTGCAATTCAAATGAGTTCATTATATATTTAGATAAACTAACAAAACATGATTTAACAATTATGAGGAAAACATAAAAATTCTCACATACCTCCCCCTTCCCTCCTTCCTTGCGATGGAGTAAACCAAACAATCCATTTTGACAATATTTTGCATATGCCTTGGCATATTCAAGGCTCATTGAATCTACCTCACTGTCTATTTTATAAGAAAAATGTGGATGAGAAGGAGCACATGCTCTATGTCGATCCATGCCCACATCAATAGCCATTAGAGCAGATGGTAAGTGGTCTCCTATGATGGTTCTGATGTCTAGACCAATATGAGAGGGTACCTCCATCTATGATCATATTGTAACAACTCAGTGTGTCCAAGAAACCAAATGAGGTGTAGGCTTAGGAAACAATGGATCGTGATAGGCTCCTTCTCATTCATATGTCCTACCTTTTCCAACCTCGTAAAATTTGGACACATCTATGTAATCTAGCTTCATTTTAAAAAAAACTTGACATAAAATAATATCGCA
>LPNX010740573.1:12235-24094 GCA_001517045.1 Pseudotsuga menziesii | reverse complement strand
CTTGACCTTTTGTGTCGGCCATTCCCTGGTATCAGTTCATTACATCATGTCTTCGGCGGTCCTTTTTGTGAAATTCAGTACCAATTCCAGATCCAATTAGTCTTTGAGCTATCTCGTGTTGGATGATGAAGGATGCCTTAATGCCTTCCTTCCAACGGATCTCCTCCTATCGACTGCAACACATCTTGCTCTGGGAATGAGATTTAGAGTTTTATGACAGTACCTTGGGAATTGTTGTCCTCAATGGCAATTTCCCTCGCTATTGGGTAGTGGGGATACCTTAATGTCTCCTACTCGATGGATTCTTCAAGTGTTCGACTTCAAGTCCTTGTAATCACACTTGTTAGAATGTACTAGGTACCTTGGGGATCATTTTCATTAATGGTGGTTTCCCTCGCGTTTGTTAACGGTTTTCATTATTGACCGGTAATCAAACGGCTTCCTCCTTGTTCGACTTCAGTTCCTTTATTTCGCATGGTTAGGATTCGTACCTTTTTTGGGCGGTTTGGATTGAAGACCTTGGGCCGATAGTAGCATCCTCATTTTTTGCTATTGCCCAAGCTGCGCAAGACCTTGTTATACTTTATATGACATTTTGCTGAGACATAGATCCACCTTGTATTTTTGTGGCTATGATCGATTGTTGAGCATGGATCCACCTTGTTCATTTGTGGCCATGGCTCCTTTAGATTTGATATGGCGCCTTTTTGCATATTGAGCGACCATGATAGTTTCATCAGTTATACATATGTTGGATCCACCTGTATCTTTATGGCGATGTTTTGTACATGGACTTGTATGTTCTAGAGATCAGTTTTTCTGACATTTATCTCTCTTTCAGGTACCTTCACTCGAGCTTTTTGATCTTGGTTTCTCTGCTCTCTCCATACTCAGCTGTTTCCTTTATAATGTATTTCAGCTATCATCTTCCCCTCTAACCTCACACATTAGGGGGCATCTGTTATAGCCCAAAATGACACATCTCTGCCTGTGACCACTTTCCCATGATTTCGTCGCATGTCGGCACTTCATGAAAGTCACTGAAAAAACACCTATCTTGGAGGACCCATATCTTGAGTTCTGTAACTCCGTTTGACCTCATTTTTGCACCATTGGAAAGGTATTTCAGTTAGCTAAAACTTTCCAGAAGACACCAAAGTCTGAAAATTCCCAGAAATACCTTAAAAATGCGTTTTTTTGTGTGTATGCATGACTCTCCTTATGTGCAGCCCGCACATCATGCGCGACTCTTGTGTTTTGCAAGTCGCGCATCCATATATTCGCGGGTTGCTATTGTGTAAACTTGCGTATCATGCGCGGGTTTCTTTCCTTCATAGTCGCGCATCTGTTTCTCAACATTAAAACATAAAAACACGCCTTTTGAGTTAGTTTGGGTAGTTATACAACTGACTCCTTCAGTTGTAACCACTTTGGCTTCGCCCCTAACTCTTTTTCATCATATAAATAGAGGTAGGGAGGTCCATGAAAGGGGACTTGGATTTTATGCATCGTTATGCTGGAGGAATCGGGACTCTCTTTGCCCACACCTTTGCCCTGGAGGTCTTCCCCTTGTGTTGCAGAGCTTGGAGACTGAGTTCTTTGGAGAAGAGAAACAGCAGAACCAGATCAAGGTTTCGTGAGGTGCCAACTTGAAGAGAAGGTATATTTGTACTTGTTTTCAAGATTAATAAAGATGTGATGTCCTTCTTCTTCCCAAATCATTGTTCAATGTGTGATTGAATCTCTGTTTCTGATCATATGATGATGTTATTCAGATAATTTGTTTATGTTTATTTGATTATCATTGTCTTATATATGGTCATAATGGTTTGAGGAAGGTATAACTTGTTTTGCAGGTCTCTTGGAGCAAGAGGAGCAAGAAGAGGATTGAAGAGAAAGCTTGGACCAGCCTTCAGTTAATCAGGTGTGGATCTTTCTCATCTCCGAAACTTGCTGTTATATGCTTGCTGAACATTGTGCATCTCTCTTTCAACCCCAGTACGTTGATGGCCTCTTAAACCCTAGCCATAGGACACTTTCCTTTACAACAGTTTCAACCATCAATTTTCCAAGGTCCCTCCATTAAATATGTTAATGGTTCCAACAAATCTAACTTTGGTGCCATATCAAGTTTTGTTAGATTGTAATCCTTACAATATTTGATGATTATATTAGAAATATCATGTTCTGGAGGTTGTCCTTCATTAATATTTTCTTCCATTTCAAATTCACATTAACTATTGTTGTTTCCACTCTATGCTTCTTCATTTGTCTCATCTTCAGAACCTATTAATTCACTAAATGATTCCTTCTCATGACCAGTTAAGGAATCCTCAATCATAGTATTTTTATCAACTAGGTTTACTAGATCACTTGTATCACGAGTAGCTTCAACCTTTTCCATTAGATCATTTGAATCCCAAGTTGTATCATCCATTAATAATTTCTTTCTCTTGTTTATTTAATTGCATTTGAAGAAATTCAATAAATTGATTCTTTGTTTCAAGTTTTTTGTAAAGATTAATCACCTCATTTTCCAAATCATCTAAGGATCATTTGTGGCTCTTTAATTTCTTGATTTGCATTTTGTAACTGCTTTGCTCCTTTACCCATGTTTGATTTGCAATTTGATCACACTCATTTCATGAACTTGCTCACATGATTTTGTATGTACATGGTTCCACCTGCATTGTCCATAGTCCCATCAATATTTTTCATGGTTCCACCCCTAAAATGCTCATTTTCCATGATTTTTGTTCAATTTTCTTGGTATGTTTCCACCACCTTATGACCATTACTCATGGTTACACCAATAATGTTCACCATTCCATAAATAGAGCTCATCATTCCACCAACAATGCTCATGGTTCCATAAATATATATCATAGTTCCACCAACAATGCTCATAGTTCCATAAATGAGCTCATGGTTCCACCAACAATGCAGAATTTTGCGCATTTGGTGGTTTGATCTCCAAAAGAGTTAATGGATCCATGAGCATTGTTGGGGGAACCATGATCTCTAGTTATGGAACCATGAGCATTATTGGTGGAACCATGAGAACTATTGGTGGAACCAAGAGCTTTGTTTATGGAACCATGAGCATTGTTGGTGGAACCATGAGCTCTATTTATGGAACAATGAGCATTTTTTGCGGAACCATGAGCTCTATTTATGGAACCATGAGCATTTTTGGTGGGACCATGAGCATTAGTGGTAGAACCATGAGTTTTATTTATGCAATATGATGTAAAGTAAATTAAAATATCAAAATTAAATACTTCTATTATATGGTGCATAATGTTTTACTAGACCTACTATTTGACACACATTTCTTTGGTCTTGCATTCCATGGTCTTCCCTTTTGTAGGATCTCGTCTAACGCTTTGGAATTGTTGTATATCCTTGGTTGAATGTGACTCACCACTGCATGCTTTTTGTTTAACTAATTAGGCTCAAAAAAATTTGTTGTCTCTTTGTATTGATCTTAGATAGAGATGTAATATTTATAAACTATATTTTATCTGAGGTAGAGAATTTAAGGCAAGGTAAAGCTTGAAGTGTGTGTCCTAATAGAGGAATAAATTCAATATTTTTAACCGATATTTCTCCAAGTGCACCTGAGGTATGTAACCTAATATTGATTGATATTGAGTTGGATTTGTAAAGAGATTTGTATGGAAGTGTCAATTGAGATAGCTTGAGGAAATATTGGGTATTAAAAGTTATCGCAATTAGAGTATACAAAGAGTTGTATACTTAGAATCAAAGGCAAAGATACTCTTAGTAAAGAGAAGTGCTAAGAGCTAGGGAACCTCCAGAAAGAAGAGGTATAGTTTTTGCACTACTTAGTGATCTAAGGGCATACTTTGTGAAGTATTTGTAATAGATATTGTAAACATAATTTATATAGTATTTGTCACATACTTAGTGAGATAGCTAATAGAAGAGTAATGAGGTAGATTGGACTAGATTTGGGACGACTTTTACAATGCTCATGATTCAATGAATATAGCTCAAGGTTCCATAAATAGAGCTCACAGTTCCAACAACAAAATGCTCATGGTTCCAACAATAATGCTCATTGTTACATAGATACAACTCATGGTTCCACTAGAAATGCTCATGGTTCCATAAATAGAGATCATGATTCCACCAACAATGTTAAGGCACTTGTGTAAAGTCACCTATTTGAAAATACTTGGGCCTTTAATTTTTTTTTTTCCAAATGTTATTTTTTTAAATAATATTTTTTTTTACTTTAAAGGAGAATTTATTTCACCTAAACTACTACTAGAGCTCATGGTTCAACAAAAAATTCTCACTCTTCCTCCAACAATGTTCATGGATCCATTAACTTTGTTGGATATTCAACCACGAAATGTGCAAGATTCTACCACCAAATGTGTGCATGGTTTCATCGACACTAACTTTGTTATTCATAATTCCACCACCTTGTGACCATGCATGTGTTACTCACTAAATGATTTGTGGTCAATAAATAATTCTTATGATACTCACTATTCCACCAACATTGTCTAAGGTTCAAGGCTCAAGTTTCTATTTTGAGCTGGCAGCAAAGGAAGATTCGATCCTTAACGAAAGATGAAAAAACACTTGATTTTGAATATGATTATTTATTAACATTTCCATCTCAGGAAATATGAACATAGAAAAACTTCATTTCTAATATGGGTTATTAATATTTTTATCTCAAAGCATATCATATCTCTACATTATGCAATAGTTGAGCAACGCATTTTTCCATGGTTTCATGAAATTACAAAGTGTATGATGCATGGAGAAAATGCACAAAAGGTAAAATAAATGTAGAGTGAAAACTTCGTGACAACAAAGATAATTATCTAAAGAGTTAGTGATCTCAAATGTTTCATTTTCCATGCTTTCATTATATATATATATATATATATATATATATATATATATATATAATGAATGCAAATAAATGAAGGATTTTTTCTTGACATGTAAGTTACTTGCAAAGGTAATTGAGAGGCCATTGATTATCAAGATTTTGATGATTTAAATACTATTACCACAATTTATGATTCTAATAATCTCTTCTTTAGTTAGTAGGCACATTCATCAGTGCATCACACCTGGGTAGATCCCAATGGATTAACCAAAGGACTCAAGGCATGTTGGTGTATTTTTTGTTGACCCAGGTTCAAACATTTGTGTATGTCAACAAATCCCAAGATATCTGCACGACAGAGTATGGAATCGTCGACAACACTTGAGATGCAAGTGAGGTATCACCTAAGATATCTATATGGGGACTGCCAGAACCAATTTTCCACATTTATGGAAGGTTAAATACTTATCTCGTCATTATCAAGTCACTTGACCAAAACCAAATAGTTTCCAAATAGACTTCTGTCTTCATACATACATTTAAGAAGATAGCCTATTGTTCCGTCGATGTATATGATAGTATATAACATAAAGCATTTAACACACAGTAACTAATATTCCATACTATCAGATCATTAGATGTGCGGCATATTTAGATAAGATCATTCACTCTCATATTTGAGCTTATCCCCACCAATAACAATAGCGATATTTCTAAAGAAACAACGGACTGTATTTATTTTGACCTGTCTGCATGATCATTATTGGTGGAACAAATAGCACTTTTGGTGGAACCAAACCTTTTTTTATGGAACCATGAGCTCTATTGATGGAACCATGCGCATTTAAAAAGGTTAAAATATTTTTGACTATTGAAAGTTTTGATGGAACCATGAATAAAGTAGGTGGAACCATGTACAATGCATACACCACCATGTCCAGGAACCTTTGAACAATGCTGGTGTAACAATGAAGATCATTTGGTGAGTAATGAATACATGTCATGAGGTGGTGGAATCCTGATTAATGCATATGGAACCTTGAACAAAGTTAGTGTTGATGAAACCATGAAAAAAATTGGTGTAATCTTGCATATTTGTTGGTTGAGTCTCCAAAAAAGATAATGGATCCATGAACATTGTTGGTGGAACCATGAGCGTTGGTGGTGGAACCATGCACATTTATGGAACCATGAGCATTATTAATGGAACCACAAGCATTATTGGTGGAACCAAGAGATTTGTTTATGGAACCATGAGCTCTATTTATGGAACCATAAGCATTATTAGTGGAACCATGAGCATTGTTGGTGGAACCATGAGCATTATTAATGGAACCATGAACATTATTGGTGGAACCATGAGCACTATTAGTGGAACCACGAGCTCTATCTATGGAACCATGAGAATTGTTGGTGGAACCATGAACATTATTAATGGAACCATGAGCATTGTTGGTGGAACCATGAGAATTGTTGGTGGAACCATGAGCATTGTTGGTGGAACCATGAGCACTATTAGTGGAAGCATTATTGGTGGAACCATGAGCTCTAGTTATGGAACCATGTGAATTGTTGGTAGAACCATGAGTATTATTAGTAACAATTTTAATGCAGAAATGGGTTCACCAATATCTAAAACTCTTATTAAAATATGCCAATTTTTTTTCTTGTTATTTTAGGTACCTTGAAGATTTACAATGTTTGTGACAAATACTTCATTCATTATGTTCTGATATTTTTACAAATACTTGACAAAGTATGCCCTTAGATCACTAAGTAGTGCAAAATACAGTCTTTTTCTCTATGTAGGTGCCCCAACTCTTAGCACTTCTCTTTAGTGAGAGTATCTTTGTCTTTGATTCTAAGTATACAACTATGTGTATACTCTAACTGCAATAACTTTTAATACCCAATCTGTTCTCAGCTATCTCATTTGACACTTCCATACTAACCTCTTTACAAGTCCAATTCAATATCAATCAATAACAATAACAAAAAACATTAAAAAAGCATACATGGCATAATGGAAGCTCTTATAAATGAAAAAATGTACAACAAATGTTACAAATAATGACATGAGTATATCCTGATTGATTGGTTCCACCAACTATGCTCATGGTTCCACCAATAATGGTCACGGTTCCATAACTAGAGCTCATGGTTCCATAAATAGAGTTTATGGTTCCACTGACAATTACTCATGGTTCCACCATTAATGCTCATGGTTCCACCATCAATGCTCACGGTTCCTTAAATAGAGCTCATGGTTCCACCAACAATGCTCTTCGCTCCACGAACAATGTTCATAGTTCCATAAATAGAGTTCACAGTTCCATAAACAGAGATCCTAGTTCCACCAATAGTGCTCATGGTTCCATGGATATATCTCATGGTTCTACCATTAATTCCCATGGTTCCACTAACAACGCTCTTGGCTACATAAACAAAGCTCATGGTTCCACCAACATTGCTCATGGTTCCGCCAACACTGCTCATGGTTCCATTAACTTTGTTTGACATTCAACCACCAAATGTGAAAAATTATACCACCAAGTACATTCATGGTTTCATGAACACTAACTTTGTCCAAGGTTCCATATGCATTTTTCAGGATTCCACAATCTCGTGAACATGTATGCGTTACTCACCAAATGGTTCATGGTCCATTAAAAATGCTTATAAAATTCATTATTCTGCAAACATTGTTTAAGGTGCCTTAGTTTGCACATGGTTTTATATGCATTGTATATAGTTCCACTCACATTGTTCACATTTCCATTCTTCATGGTTCCACCTCTAAAATGCTCATTTTCCATGAATTTTGTTCAAGGTTCCTTAATGGTTCCACTGCCTCATGACCATTGCTCATGGTTTCACCAATAAAGAACATGGTTCCACCAATAATTCTCATGGTTCCATAAATAGAGCTCATGGTTACACCAACAATGCTCATGGTTCCATCAAACTCTTGTTTATAGTTGGTCAAGTTTAGTGTGAGTTTCTTTAATTACACATGATTTTGTATGCATTGTACATGGATCCACTTGCATTTTTCACGGTTCCATAAAATTGTCCATGGTTCCATATACATTTTTTCATTTGTTCCACCCATAAAATGCTCATTTTCTATGAATTTTGTTCAAGGTTCTCTGCATGGTTCCACCACCTCACGACCATTACTCATGGTTCCATAAATAGAGCTCACATTTCTGCCATTAGTGCTTATGGTTCCATAAATAGAGCTCACATTTCTTCCATCAGTGCTCATGGTTCCACCAACAACGTTTATGGTTACATAAATAGAGCTCATGGTTCCACCAACACTACTCATGGTTCCACCACCTCACGACCATTACTCATGAAAAATGTAAATGGAACCATGGACAATTTTGATGGAACCATGAATAATGCGAGTGGAACTATGTGCAATTAAGGACCATGAATATCACAAGAATTGCTTATGGACCACGAACTATTTGGTGAGTAATGCATACATGGTCATGAGGTGGTGGAATCCTAAATAACGCATACAAAACCTTGAAAAAAGTTAGTGTTGATGAAACCATGAACATATTTGGTGGCAAAATATTGCACATTTGGTGTTTGAATTTCAAACAAAGTGAATGGATCCATGAACATCGTTGGTGGAACCATGAGAATTGTTGGTGGAACCATGAACTCTATTTGTGGAACCATGAGCAATGTTGGTGGAACCAAGAGCTCTATTTATGGAACCATGAGCTCAATTTATGGAACCATGTCCATTGTTGGTGTTATGAGCTAAGTGGTTTCTATTAAAGGTAGCAGCAAATAAAAGTGTGAAATGTTTAGTAGCTCCAAATTGATGGCGGATTGGTCCAATCATAGCTATACAATTAACAATATATTTCTTGAACTTCTAATGAATAAATTCCTATAAGTTGGGGAGAGTTTTAAATCCTTAATCTTTGCACATATCTTTAGAAAGTTTAATACCTTGGTTGATCAATTATTAAAAAACTCTTATTAAAAAAGTTCAAATTGTTATTTAGGTTTGAATGATATGTATTTTGATTTCACAACTAAACTAGAGAAAAGTTTGAAATAAAAAAGTTTGAAAAAATCATATTCAATTTATAAATATATAACATAAAATGATATTTTTTTATATCATAAAATAATATGTTTTGTTTTGTTTTTTTAATAGGGGAATTGGCAATTGGGGTAGGTTTTGTACTCACGTGATATAGGGTCAAATACCGTCCCCTACCACTATATCCCTAGGTGCACCTACATAGCTCTCCAGCATGGAGCACGTGTTATCCAGGGTTTGAACCTGTGACATCTATTTACGAAGTGTGATATCATTTCACTCTTTTATCAGTAAGTATACACCCCTATGGGCATCATAAAATAATATGTTTTTTACATCAATCTATTATATTAAATAATATATTTTTTATTTTTATATCAATATAGTGACCTTTAGGAGATAGATTAACACAACTATTATAATGAAGCAATAGGAAAATCATGATTAAATGGAAGAGTGATACATTTAGATAATATAGGAATTAAAAGGTACTCAAATATATTATATTATAAATTGAATTGTTTTTCTAATAATTTTTTTTGTGAGTTATTGACTTTGTTTACGTTTTGGATGTTTTTTAATAAAAATAATAGTTTTTAGGGGAATTTACAATTGGGGCACGACCCGTATTTATTCTGTATTAGGTTGATTCCCATATGTTAGTAGTATATCCTTAGGTGCACCCACACAACCCCTAGCATGGGGCATGGGTTAGCTGAGGCTTGAACCACAGGAGTTCTTTAACAATAAACTCTATTTCCACATGATCTACACCCCTTGGTGTTTTAATAAAATTATATATTATAATATAATTATTTTTAAAATTAAATTGATTTTATTTTTAATTTTATTTATTATAGATTTATAAAATATAGAAAATAAATTATTAAACATAATAATAAATAAATTATTTGCAATACTTTTTTTTTTTATAGAATACACATCACATAAAACTCTTTGTGCACTTTTTCTCATTTCTAGGATGATAGATGGAGTGAACTATTTGGTTGCAATTTTTAACGTTCGCATAGATAGCCACACTAGCCTAGCATGCTAAATTATTTGCAATTTACAATGTGAAGTATATGATTATTATAATTTTTTTCCCACAACGGGTGTCTAATCATAGGCAAACAACACACAAGGATATTAAGATCCCACTTGGGCCATCTAGAAGAGTGGCATGGGCGCTTAACACGATATGATGGCCATGTGAGGTGATGTAAAGGGTTGGTTAAGGAATTAGGGAATAATGAGATGAAGTGAAATTTTGTTCGGTGCCGATGAGAGAGTATAATGTGAAATGAGGTCTAAATCAAGGAGGATTATTGCAAGTTCATACTTGCCTGCATCCATAATTGTTCTAGGAAGCTAGATTACCCTAGACTAGTGATGATTGCAAGCAATTGTGAAAGTAATTTTGGATTCCTCCACTGGTGTTTTCTAGTTGGTTTGTTTCTTGCCTCCACTTGGAAATTCTTTTGTCTTCTTATTTGAAGCATGAGTTAACTCTGTAGGGAATCTGTAAAGGGTGGTGGACAAGACATATATGGAAAAAATTCCTAGACTCCTTGGATATTAAGTCACATGGGTAAGATTTCCTCTTAGGATTGAAAAATTATAAACTCAATAGTAATTTGAAATGGTCTTGGATTCTGGTGTGCTGGGGCAGAGCCATTATTTTTTTCTTCTTGTCATTTGCAAGCACTACAAGAATGATTACCCATTTTGCTCGTTTTTTGTTCTTGTCTTGCAGGGTTTTGTTCTAGTGGGTGGGACTTTTGGACACCTTCTGTATGGGATCCCTCTCATATATAAAGCATGGTCAAGGGAAAGTGTGTAAGGAAACAACACCTTACTAATATGTCGAGTGTGTTACAGGAATCCTACATAGCTAAATCCAACTACAATAAATCTATCTCATATAGAGTTTAGGACCAAATCGAAAAAATGGAGTGGATTGAAGGAGAATGAAATGATACCAATCTTGAGGATATCCAGGCTGAGATGGGAATCATGGAGGTAGATGTTGATTCATCTAGAACCAAAGACACAAAACAAACAAAGACTATTACTTTGTTTTGGCAGCTTAAGACCTTGTTGGGAAAAGTCATTATCAAGCATGAAAAAAAGAAAAAATCAATTCTGTTGCAATAGGATAAAATAAAAGAGAACACTCGGGTAGGTTTAATCAACAATCAAACTAATTGCTTGAGGTCAACTGGAATTTGATGCTAAGATGAATGATTTGGAAAGGTAAATTACATGCATGTTCTTTCAAGATAGGTTACATAGAGGAAAGCAATCTCTACACCCGTAGAGCCCAAGGTTCCTACTATCGTTACCAATGATATGATCCACGTTACTTCTAGAGAAGGTTAGTATTTTTTATATCTATACTAAGACAAAGCACATATTAGTAAATAAGTTAGGGCTAGATAGTGAGTCTCATCATAGGCTTAGTCCTCTCAGTGAGTTTGATATTATTATTGCAAATCCCATACAATTTGAAAGACCCTTTTACCTTAAAATAACTTGAATTTTTTAAGAATGAAAAAGTGATATTTTGAATTAAGTTATAAATATAATGTTTCCTATAACTTAAAATAAAGAATTATTATTATATATATACTATTAAAATTACAATGTTTAATACTCACAAATATGATTATGGCAACAAATTTATTTTCACAAACTTTTAATATCCTTACACATTCATTATGACATATTCTTAATTTCCTTACAAATTTATTATCACATATTTTTGTAAATTCATATATATAAAAAATCATACAAATTTTACATTTACATAAAAATATAAATTTATATATAAAAATATATAGATTCAAAATTATATAAACAAATCTTACACATTCAAAATTATTATAAAATTATGAATTAGTATATATAA
>LPNX010740573.1:0-11972 GCA_001517045.1 Pseudotsuga menziesii | reverse complement strand
CTGTAAAACTGTGTTAATTATTTTTTCAATGATATAACCTTTAAAACATTTAAATATATATATGAATCATTTGTTACATATAACATTTACTAAACCAAATTTCTCCATGTTTTAAAACAAAAATATAAAAAACCATTCGCTATTGACCTCTCTCTATAGTGATATAATTAGAGGGATCTTTTGTTGCGCCATGCTTATGCCATGAGAAATGGATATTATTAACTTAAATGAACATACAACCATTATTTAGATATTTATACATTTAGATGTTGATAATATTTCCTTGTCTTGTCTTCACCGTATGTTATAATAATGGTATTGATTTGAATAAAATGATACTTAAACGTGTTTTATGTTTAAAATAAATAAGAGTGATTATATATACATATCATTACTCTCGATGCTGATTATAACATTGACCAAACATAAGTGTAAATTTGGTAGAATCTTAATCTCTTGAATCCCTACCTTGTTATAGAGTTTGGATCAATACACTAAATGGACAAGATATTTCTTCTATTAATGTTGTAGAAATTTAAAAGTCCATTCTCTACTCTGTCTACCATTTTTAACGCGTTTCAGATCCTGTGTTGCCATAAAATTTGCACTTTTTACTGTATTGTTTTGTAATTTTTTTGCAGGTTTAGACCGTTGCGAGAGAAGTTGCTGTTTTAGGTGGATGAATTTTCTCAGACCGGACATCAACAAGCAAGAATTCAGTTTAGAGGAGTAGAAAACCATCATCTGTCTGCATGATCAGTTGGGCAACAAGTAAGAAATGGCATAAATTGTGAATTGCAATATCAGTACCGAATCTCCATTCTTGCATTCACTAAAATGTAGAGTGTTCGTAAACAAATATAATCTGAATCGACCATTTTTTTTAATCATGTGTATTCTTTCTTTATCGCAGGTGGTCGATGATTGCTTCCCATCTTCCCAACAGAACGGCCAATGGTATAAAAAATTATTGGCACACACAAAAATGAAGAAGGCTTATGGAGGAAATGGGCATGAGTCCTGTCACGCAAATGCCAACCTTCGAACCTCTGTTAGTAGGCATGCCCACATCCGAACCTGTGTTAGTAGATGAACAGCAGCTGAATGACTTCAATGTCCTTGGCAACAAGATAACGATGGAAGAAGCTCCTGCACGAGCCCAAGACATATTGATCAACCCCAGAGCGAGCAACAAGGGCTTGTGGACTATAGGGAACATCAATTCCAGCAGCAGTGCACTTCCTCAGTATTCTTTCATCGACGACAGCAACATCTCTGTAGTTGCAAACCACCAGTGTCACCAAACGATGGATGGTAGTTCATCAAATTCTTCCTACAAAGATAATCCCATCCACTATCCTGCAGTGCCTCTAAGTTACAACAATCATCCCACCAACTATCCTGCAGTACCTCTAAGCTACAGTGATAATCCCATCCATGCATTGCCTGTGATGAGCTATAGCGATAATCCTTTCCACTGGCCTGCAGTTCCTCCTAGCTACAGCAATCATCCCATCCACTCTCACGCATTGCCTATGAGGTTCGACGACAAAACCTATGGTAACACTGAACAGTTATCCACCTTTACACGAGGTTTGTCATGGACAAAGGTGCAAGGTAGCACTTACACCAACACTGGACAGTTATTCGTGATCTCGCAAGGTTTGTCAAGGACACACGTGAATAGCGAACAGTATCCGCCTTCACACACTGAAATCTCTACAAACAGCTGCTACAACACCTGCAGCAGTGCGCAGGGAACGAATGCCTTCAACCGAGATCCCCTCTTTCCTGATTTTGATTGCAGTTTCGATGATATTCTGGATTTCCCAAGCGAACACAACTCGTTCGACTTGCCTGATCCGTTTTTCCATCTTTCAGACCCTTCAAAACCCAATTTCTGAACCGGCATCTTCTGAAAGCGTTGGTAGCACCATGTAAAATAACAGATGACGTCATGGTCCACTGATTTTGGATTTTATGTTGATGACGTGATGTTGCCACATGTCAACCCAAATCTAGATACCAAATCCCAAGGCTGACATCATCTCCTATCCACCAATCAGCTCTTTACAAAAATAGCTTTTTAACAAAATTAAAAAAAATATTTTACAAACCCTTAAGTCATACTTTGCAAAACAGGTTTTGATTTTTTAAAACTGCCTCAAAAAACACCAGCTAATAGCAAAGTCAACCAAAGTCAAAAGGTGATCGATTACAATATACCTGCTGAGGCAGGTATAAAAAACACAAAAAATTATGAACCTGTGTATAAAAAAATAAAAATTCAAAATTTATATACTATAAAAAATTATTAGCTTTTATAATTATTAATAATTCAATTTTTATAATGATTAATCAAATCTTATTTAATTTTAAAATTCTTTAGTAAAATTTAAATCAAGCTAAACATAATAATACTCTCTCTTTCTCAATAACCTTAGTTAACATTGTGGTGAGTTATATTGATATGTAACTAATAGAATTGACAAAAAAAATTAATTAATTACTTTTTATTTTTGGTACATTGTATTAGTTTAACCTTACACATATTTCCCATACTAAATTGTAAGTACTTTTGTACTCTCTATACAAAAAAAAATACAAATTCAAACCTTTGATATAATTAAAATACATTTTAATCAAATTCAACTTTTATATATAATAAAATATTTTATACAAACTTTAAATAATAATTATAAATTTTTATTATTTAAAATTTAATAATAAAAATAAAATTATAATTCTATGGCTCAAAATCCAAATTATAAGTTATGTCTTTTACATTAAAACAAAATATAAATACAAATTTATTTATATACATTTTAAAGAAAATAAACTATTTTATTTATCTATAAACATATAGAGAATGCAAACCATGAAGACCAACCATTTTATTTATCTAAAAATAAAATCTATTTTATTTAGGCTAAGGTGCTTTTCACTTTTTCACATTTAAAAGTCTAAACCTTAGACTACTGTACTTTTACTCATCTCTATTCCAGAATATATTAATAATGACAAATTACATTAAAAACAAGAATATATTTAGTAAATAGAATGAATATATTTAGTAAAAATAAAATGATTTGAGTTTGTTAAATATAAAGGTGTTCTAAGAGCTGTTTAATATAGTGGTGGAAGAATTGTTATTTTAATATTAATTACTATACAAAAAGGATGTGCATGTTATTTTATTAATGATTTCAAGTAACATGCATGTCGACCCAAGGTTCGAAACTTATAAACCTATTGATTCATAAATATTTTAACCTTCTGAAATGTTGTTTTATTTATGTAAAACTCTTGCTTATGGGGTGTATGATGCATCCATTAGCGTCCATAGGTTCATAAGGAAAGGGAGGGGGATTTCCTGAATGAATAAGGAATGGAATGGGATCTTTTAAAAGCCCAATAAGGGCCCAACTGGCCTTTCTTCCTTGAAGTGGTAAATTGAAGAGTGCAATAGGTGCAAGTGGTAAAGATTTGGTATTCATCCATCCACCAATGTATCCTCACAGCACCACGCTATGATCTTCTTAATATGTGATCATATGAGAATTGAAATGCATGGTATTTTGAATATGCTGAAGTGAAAAGAATAAAATAAGTTAAAATAAGAAACTACAGTAGAATTAGACTCTGCCATCCAAATATAAGGCACTTGTATTTGTTTGCAGTCCTGCTCATGCAAAATGTGATATGCATCACAAAATACTACTGATACTTAGTAATTTGTCTAAGGCCATGGCTAAACCCAGTGCTTGTGCTTTTCTTTACATATTTGATGATAGAACAACATAATTTGGTCATTAATTATGAGGAGATTTGAGGTTTGCATTGGCATGCAAGGCCAATATTGAGGCCATCAACATTAAGGAACTCTGGTTTACATTCACTCTATTCCTCCTTCAAGAATGAAGTTGCTTGTTCAACCCTTAATATTCTCTCCCTGTTCAATTTCAGCTCGCTTAAAGAAGGGCCAGTTTGGATCTTGTGCCCTTGAGCTTCCTTCAGGGATTTGTAATAACACACGATATGAGAGGTCCCATCTAGTTGAGATTGTGAATAAGCTATTCCAATTCTCCTCCCATGTTTTCCCCAAAATGCACAAACTTGGAAAATTTTGTGGACCATCTAAATAAACCATCAGAGATCTGAGTAGATCTAATATCAATATCTACATCCAGGTGAATGACAACCATGACATAAACAAATTTTTTGAAATTGAGTTGGAGCTAAATGTCATGTTCAAATTTATGAATTTGAATTTGAAACTTAGCACCCTTGAAACAACCATTACATCCATATAATGATGCACGGATTCGACTACCAATTCGACGATTCTCGAATCAGTCAAATGGCAGAAAATTTTTAATTGATGGAGACATGGCGGTGAGGATGTTGTTGAAAATAGTAAGCTTGACGGCCGGTGGCAAACAAGCAGTGACCCAGCTACTCAGCCATCAGCGGCCCAAGCCATCCACCTGCAGCACCGCCCAGCCGACCACCGACCGCCTGTAGCACCACTGAGTCGTCCATCAACCACCCAGTAGTCTGATAATGAATGAAACTCAACCTCCAATAGAAATTTGAACAATAAAACATGTGTTGCAAATTTGCTATAAATAGATCATTTCATAGTTGCATAAGGCACACTTGTAGTTTTTCTTCTTTGCTGATAAAATTCTGAGCAGCAGCTCATATTTGCTTATATTTTCTATCTTTTGCATTTTCAGCTCTTCAGTTTTTTTAGTCTTCTTCTTGCATCCTATTCCTACAAATTGGTATCAGAGCAAGGTTGTGTAGAAACTAGTTGTGGAAGAGCATAGGCTGGTTGTGGAGGTGCAAACTCTAGTTGTGAAGGAGCATAATTATGGAATGGAAGAATTGATTTTGATAATGTTGTTTTATGATAAAATATTTAATTTGGTGTGATGAAATTGCTACTGCAAGGTTATTGTTTTTGGGTCACTAGTTTAATTTTAATTTTGTTAAAAGGCACTTGGAATATTAAAAAAAATCACAAAGTATTGTGAAATTGCAATATTTAATCAATTTGCATTAGGTTATGCCAAGTTGCAGTGAAAAAGTGTTGTGGAAGTGATATATTTTGGTGCAATTTAATTATGGCGGGTGTGAGTAGTAGTAATCTCACTCAACCCCAAATTCCACAATTTAATGGGAAAATTTATAAATATTGGAGCATTAAAATGAAGACTTTATTTTGTTCACAAGAATATGGGACTTGGTTGAGAATGGTTTTATAGAGCCACCAGATCAAGCAACATATAATGTTTTATCAGAAGCACAAAAGGATCTTCTCAAAGAGAATAAGAAGAAGGATGCCAAGGCGTTATTTTTGATACAACAAGCAATGGAAGAATCCATTTTCCCATGGGTTGTAGCAGCTACAAGGTCCAATCATGCATGGGACACTCTACAAAATTCTTATCAAGGTACTCGCAAAGTCAAATTGGGAAGATTACAAATGCTTATAAGAGATTTTGAAATTTGCAAATGTCAAATTGTGAGACAATAAATGATTTTTTCACTCATGCATTGAGTATAGTAAATCAAATAAAGTCTCATGGAGATATTTTGGATGATCAAAAGGTTGTAGAAAATATTTTGAGGAGTCTTCCTATTAGATTTGACCCAATCATTGTAGCTACTGAAGAATGTAAATATTTTTCTCAAGCTTTTATTGATAGTCTTATGGGGTCTTTACAAACCCATGAGAAAAGACTCAATAGGTCAAATGGTTCCTCTATGGAAAATGAATTCAAATCACAAGTTCAAGCTAACAGTAGCAAAATAGGAGGAAGAATCACTAATAGAGGTGGAAGAGGATTTGGAAGAGGAAGAATGAGCAATCACAATGAAGGTGGTAGATTAGAGAACTCTCATGAAGAAGGAGCAAATTCCAATTTCTTTGCAAGCATAAGAGGCAGAGCTGGTAGACATTCTCTTGACTTTCATGGCCAAGGAAAAAGGTATGACAAATCACATATCCAATGCCACTATTGTAAAAAATTTGGTCACTATGCACCTGAATGTAGGAAGAAGCAGTTTGATATGAATAGGTAGAATGTGGATTTCTCAAGAGAAAATCACTCTGAAAATAGTGATTCAATGTTTATTACTTGTAATAGTGTACAAGAAAGCTCAAAATAAGTATGTTTCTTAGATAATGGTTGTAGTAACCACATGAGTGGAAAGAAGGATATGTTTGCAAACATAGATGAATCTATGTAGTCAGAAGTAAAATTGGGAGATGATAAAAAAGTAGCTTTCATGGGTAAAGGCAGCATAAAATTTGAAACTAAGCAAGGTGAAAAGAAACACATTCCAAACGTGTATTATGTCCCTAATCTCAAACACAATCTAATTAGTATTGGACAACTACTACAAAAGAGATATAAAGTCTTTTTTGAAAATGATGCATGTGAGATCTTTGATTCACATAGAACACAAATTACAAAAGTCCAAATGACACAAAACAAGATGTTTCCTTTAAGGTTGCATTAAATGATTTGTTTGTTGCTTTCAAAGCAGTCCTCTTAGATCAATCATGGTTATGGCACTTAAGATTTTGTAATTTAAGCTTCAGTGGTCTAAATTTGTTGCACAGAAAGAACATGGTGAATGGTTTGCCGTTGATTGAACAACCAAACAAACTTTGTGAAGGTTGCATTCTTGGTAAGCAACATATAGAATCATTTCCTGTTGGTAAGTCATATAGAGAAAGATCTCCACTTGAAATTGTGCATTCATATTTGTGTAGGTATATGTAGACACATTTTATTGGGAATAGCTTGTATTTCATAACTTTCATAGATGATTCAATCTAGGAAAACTTGGGTATATTTCTTGAAACACAAATCAGAAGCTTTTGAAGTGTTTAAGCAGTTTAAAGTCATGGTTGAAAAACCAAGTGGGCACTACATTAAAATTCTAAGAACAGATAGAGGCAAAGAATTTGCATCAAATTATTTCTTGATTTTTTGCAAAACAAATGGGATCAAAAGGCAATTTGCAACTAGTTATACACCACAACAAAATGGTATTGTAGAAAGAAAAAATAGAACAATAATGGAAATGGCAAGAAGCATGATGGAATTTAAAAATTTACCAAATGACTATTGGGCTGAAGTTGTAGCTTGTGCAATGTATATTTTGAATCGTTCCCCACAAAGAGTGTCAAGGATAAAGTACCACAGGAAGCATGGAGTAATAAAAAGCATAATGTTTCTCATTTAAGAGTCTTTGGGTGTATTGCATATGCATATGTTCCTACTAAAAATAGGAAGAAGTTAGATAATAAAGGAGAAAGATGTATTTTTGTGGGATATAGTGAGCAATCAAAAGCATGCAAGTTGTATAATCCTATCACAAAAAGGACTATAATCAGTAGAGATGTCAAGTTTCTTGAAGATGAAGAATGGATTTGGAATGAAAATCTACATCAACAACAACAATTTGAAATGAAATATTTTGATGATGATCAAGCTCTCAACAATGGATCCAGTTCACATAGCACAACATCAACACCTCAATCAGCTTCAAGATCTCAGTCAACACCAAGATATCACTCAAGCAATAGCTCAAGGTCAGATGGAACTCCAGTGAAGACAAGAATTCTCTAAGAGATATATGAGGTAACTCATGGTAATGATGATGATGGTTTGATTTCTGATTTTGCATTATTTTCTATTGCTGATCCAATATGTTTTGAAGAAGCAATTAAATATGAAAGTTGGAAAAAGGCTATGGATGAATAAATTGAAGCAATATAGAAAAATAAAACTTGGCAATTAGTGAATCTTCCAGAAGGAAAAGATGCAATAGGTGTAAAATGGATCTATAGAACAAAGTTTGATGCTGATGGAAATGTTGTAAAGCATAAAGCAAGGTTAGTTGCAAAGGGTTTTTCACAACAACACGGGATTGATTACAATGAGAATTTTTCTCCAGTAGCTAGATTAGATACAGTAAGAACAATGTTAGCAATAGCAAGGCATCATAAATGGAAAGTTTATTAGATGGATGTCAAATCAACTTTTTTCAATGGGATTTTACAAGAAGAAGTATATGTGCGGCAGCCACCAAGTCAAATCAGCTTTTTTGAATGGGATATTAAAAGGAGAAGTATATGTGCAGCAGCCACCAGGTTATCAGATATTGGGTCACAAACAAAAATTATATAGATTGAAAAAGGCTTTGTATGGTCTTGTTGGCCCGATTTTCTGACCTAGGGCAACAAGGAGATTATGTCAACACAAGAAGCTTAAAGCAGCTTCCGGTGTGTTTGGAATGACAAAACCTCGCAGGTTGTGGTCCTGCCACCAACTGAATTTTCTCTTAAGGAGAACTAAAATTCAGTGAAAGTTTATCCTAATATTATTTCTATCTAAATGAAATTTAAAAATTAATTCTCTACTACCTAAGTTATCCTATAATTGTTTTCTTAATGAAAGTCTTCGATTTTTTAGGATTTTATATTTAATATTTTAAATATAAAAGACTATTAAAATTATTATAAAATTACACAAATTCTATTTAACAACTGTTAAATATAAACTACACTCTGATAACACTAACTAAACTATCCTATCCCAGCTGAGAGCAATTTGAATATTATATTAATTATTAATTAATATAATGATGAATAGAAAGATAAAGGAGTAAGATTTAAATGAAAATATTTAAACCATCCACACTAAATCATTCTGCTATAAGATACCTTGATAGAGAAATTGAAATAAGCAATTACTTCGTATTTTTCTGAAATGTTTAATTAATTAACAACTAATAAACAACATTAAATATTTGAATAAAAGATAATGTTCAAAATGAAATCATCGCAAAAATACAAATGGGATCAAACAAACATAAATATGTATATCATTATATCTTGAATTTTCAATAAAAACATTGATTAATTCAACTATAATAATGTACTAATTCAAATAACAATATTGTGTTTACAAAGTGTAATATCACATAATGAATACAAGCATAACCAAGTATACTGCATCAATATTATAAGTAGAATATTATATACTGAAATATAAAAAGAGTATCCAAAATAATACCGATCAACGATATCAATCTGAAAATTTCTAGTCGCATTCCACCTCCAAAGATAAAACCTCAGTCAGGAACAAAACTAGTACCAAAATAATATTTCAATGATGTTTTTCTCTAGTCACTCCATCCCCTATGCATAAAAATTACTAGTTTATATAATCCTACTAGTCTTTCGATTCAATTTTTTCATAAATGCTATATGCAATACTATAGGAGTCCTATCACTATTATAGTGCATCGAATCTCTTCAACAGACACTTGTCACTATAGGATAACAATAATAAAAAATGACTAGCCTGAAACATCTGCTGATTTAAAGGAACTAGCACATTCGTGGCTATGTCGAAATTCCAATCTTCAAGAAGCATCAACGTCATCCAACTGAAATCCAAAATATCCTGTATTTACTGAGGATAGTGATACCATGTCCACCTGTTTAAACAAACATGAGAATCTTGTTTAAAATAAATTTTAACAGAAATAACAAAAGAACAATAAATTATGTGCGTGATTGCAAAATTTGCGATTTTGCAGGTATGCATTTAAAAATATTTTATTACCTGTTGACAGAGAGATAACCATATAAATAAAAACATAAGCAATCATCAGGTTCTATTTTGTAAATCGACCACTCTTCTGGCTTCAGAAAGTTTGGCTTTGAGGCTGATGATTACTAGCTTCTGTTGTTCTACTTGTTTAAGCAAGTGTTGGTTTGTATCTATCATTGATTTTTTTGCCTTCTTGTATTGGTTCTTCTTGATGTTCACTTCCTTCCATCTGTTAATCCAGTTAAATAACTCTTCCCTGAATGTCTTATTTTCCACCTCTTTCAAGGCTGCATTAGCTTGACATTGTTTTAGTTCATTTTTCAATTCTGCAATTTTAGTCTCGTATACTCTGTCAAGGACCTGTTGGAGAGTTTCTTCCTCCTTGTCATGACACGAATCATCTTCTTGAGAAGAATCAAGATTATCTATATCTTGACGAAGTGATGGAAATCTCATAAAATATGGCTCGGGGCGCTAACCATAAGCGTCCATACATGATGGAGTAGCTTCAAACTTACCTGACTCTGTAATATCTTTAGTCAATTTTTCACGATTATTCTCTATAAGAGTAGGTTCATCCATATGCGTGGTTTCGGGAACCAATGATGGAACATCATCCTCAAGATGGACAATCATTGGCTGAGTACTCTGTTGAGTGGCCGTAGGAATAGAGGTTGTAGGTGTATTATTCATACTTCTAGTAATTCTTCTTGTACAAACAAACACAAGACCTTTTGATTCAAAACCCCCTTTGTCACAACACACCTGCGCTAATTGTTCTAGTTTATGCATGGACTCATCACCGTGTTTTCGAGGAGTATACAACTCAGAGGGGTTTTCATAAGGGTGATTCCATGAAGATGGGTAACACTTTTTGGCCAAATTTGGCGATGAAAACCTGATTTTTTACTCATGTGCTAGATAGAAGCCCTCAAAACGCATATATGCCATGTGAATTTTGACTTGCAGTAAAAAAAAAATTGTAGAATATTATGTTGGCTTCATAGTGATATTTTTTTTAAAATATTCCGATGTCATTTAATGTGTGAATTTTTGCATTTAATGAACTGTGTGACCTTAAAAATTTGAAGAAGCTAATAAGTGGCTCGTGTCCACGTAGAGTAATTCAATCTTGCATTAATAATTTAAAAAATATATATATATGAGCATGATCTACATAAAATGCAGTGTGATGTGCATATTTTTTTGTTAATTCTTTTCGCATTATACAATTATTTATTATTTTTTGAAAGTGACCACATTCGATTTCAGCATCGTTTTAAACACATATTTGTCCACGTACAACAATTTTTTTTATTTTTTCAAAAATTGAAAAACCAAAGATACCCTTTTGAAGAGGACACGTCGCAATGTGATGTGTGTATTTTTAAGATTTTTTTGGCTGTGTGCTTTTAACTCTGCGGATTTTTCTTTGAGCTGCTTCGAAGTTGCAGTGTGGTTTTCTAAGTATAAGTTTTAGAAGTAATTAAAAAATAAATTTCATATGAATTCCAAAATGCGTGTATGATACCTCAATGGATAGAAGATTCGTTGGTGAATTTATCGGTATCAACTCCGCTCAGTTATGTGCTAGGAGTGGCAGGGTGTACACCTCTACAAGGCACAGAAAATTTTCCATTTGTTTGAATGTGGGCTAAGTATATTTTCTTAAGCCCTTGACCGAGGTATGAACCTCGACCGAGGTATTTAAATACCTCGGTCAAGGTCTTCATGAAACCTCGACTGAGGGTTTGTAAAGCCCTCGACCGAGGGTTTAACAAACCCTCGTTCGAGGTTTCGTTAAGACCTCGACCGAGGTATTAGCTCGGTCGAGGTCCTAGTCATGTAAACTCCTTTGGAGCAAAAGCCCGGGAGTGAATTCAAACATTAATGACACTCCAACTACAAACATTAATGACACCCCAACCATCTTTCCCACCTGAATTTTTGATGAAACTCTATATAAACATAATTCATACTAAGATAACTCTATCCTTCAAAATTGCCTAATTTCTTTGAAAAAATGTTTGTTTTGTAATACAAATTTAGCATTGTAGATTGTTTTGCAGGTATCAATTTGGATTGTTGATCAATCACAATGGGAAGCAACCAACGTCGAACAAGAAGAAATGAAAGAAATCAAAACAAAATTGAAGAGAAAAGAGAGAAAAACAAAGAAAGGAAGAGGAGAAAAAGAACAATCTTGAGAGAAGAAGAAATTCCAAATGAACCTATGATGGAGGAAGCAAATCCCATTGATATAGGTATAATTTCAAAGTTATGCAATTTGATTTTCATTTTCATAGTTTACAATTTGATAAATTTCAAAGT
>LPNX010740564.1:0-27785 GCA_001517045.1 Pseudotsuga menziesii | reverse complement strand
TGCTGTCGAATCTCCACCAAGGACAGCAGGCTTCTCTGCAACTCTGGAAGATAGAGAACGTTCTTCAACAAGAAATCAGGGAATCCAGGCATCCTCAGTAGAATGGTGCCCATTCCCTTTGGTTTAATACTTGATTTATCTGCAAAGTACACTATGCCATCGATTATTTCATTCAGTTCTTCAAAACAATCTTTTCTAAATGTCATGTGTGATGTTGCACCAGTATCAAGCAGCCAACAATATTTATAAGATGAAAGAGAAGTCATTTCATTAAATCCAAGATTACAATGTGCAACAATACAAGAATCAGAAAATTTACTAGCATCTTGGTCATCTGTCTTCTGGTTATGCTTGTCTTTGATTGAGTCCCATGAATCCCAACACAGATCTGATGTGTGCCCAGTCTTTCCGCAATGCTTGCACTGCAAGTCTGATCTTTTGCTTCTGCCCCCTCTGCCTCTGAAATTTCTTCTTCCTCGTCCTCTCTTGCTACAATCTCCCTTGGAAGGGTCTTTGGTTTGGTCTTTGCCAGCTAGGGCAGCACGAATACTAGATGCGAAAGAGTGCATCTTTACAATTCTTTGTGTAATTTACAATAATAAACTTGATATGACAAAAAAAAATAACCTTGCAGGTCTACAGTCTCTGCCAAGGTGTACAATGCAACTTCAGGTTTTAAAGAGATACAATAATAGTATCGCAGCTTCAAGTCGCAGCAATTTCAGGGAGAAGAAATTCAATACAGGGTCTTCCAAAAGGCAGCAATGCAAATGGTGAAACCAGCAAACAGGATAACAACTTTCAATATATACTCAGCTCCAAAACTCAGTGATATCAATCACCAGAGGAATTGGGGCACAACTTAGGGTTTTTGTGCACTTCCAAAAGTCACAGTCAATACATAAAAATATTATGCAGCTCTTCCATGCAGTATACAACTCGGCCATCAATAGGTTTTCAACAGTCTAGGTTTACAAAGCTCAAAACACCAGCAACATATAAAATTTTCCAAGCAGTATTATATATCAATCAGCATATATCAGTCTGTCTTCAATTTTTATATCAATCAATAGAATAAAACCAGAAGATTTAATTGTTCTTCCAAGGCAGCCTTCAAGTAGAAAGCAGCCTTCAAAATAGTTGCCATACTTTCTTCAACGCAGCCACCAATAAACAGTCTCCACGCTCAACACAGTCACACCAATCCTACCTCATTTATCAATAGGCAGTCTCCAATAGTGATACAATAGTGTGCAGTCTTCATAAAAATCAGTCTAGGGTTTGTGCATTCCCCAAAAAAAACATCATCTCCAATACAAGATGCAGTACATGCTCAACATATATTAGTGAAAGCAAATCAGTCCACGCAGATATAAACTCAACACAGTATTATATAGCTAGCTCAAAAAGAAGCTGTCTCAAAAAAATATATGAGTCACAATATATATCAATATATATCAGTCTTCAGACTGTCCACGCAGTCTTTAATCTCCACGCAGTCTATCAATGCATTCTTCAGTCTTTACGTAGTCTATCAACACTTCAATGATTCTCAGGCTCAAGCTTCACGCCGGTCTCCTCCACGCAGTCTCCTCCAGGCAGGTCGCAGCATGAAAAAAAAGATGCAGGCTCCATGCACAGCCTTCACATCTCCACGCAGCAATCTTCACATCTCCACGCAGCAAGCATTATAAATACAAAGTCGCAGCAGAAGACTACAATTCAGAATGATATATCATATATATATTAAGTGACTGCAGAATATTCAGACTGATATATCAGTCTTCAACGCATCTATACCACTAAACGGGGAAGCAGAGGGAGGAACGTTTGGAGTTTCCCAAGAACATTCAACAGCTTCTTGTAGAGATTCAATGTCACACGAGCCCAGTAAGCACCACCAGGCTCTATATTAACGCAGTATATTATCACTCCACGCAATCTTTATATGAGTATATTACACGCAGGCTTTGAATCTCCATTGCACAATCTCTCCAGCTTACACCGTTACCAGCTTACGAGCTTCACGCAGGCAGTCTCCCACTGTCTCAGCCAGAATTAGGGTTTCATAATACATATCAGTCTTCAAATTCATGAAATCGCAGCTCTCAACACCAGAATCTGCAGCTTCTCAATGCAGCTCCTCAAATCGACAGCAGTCACGATTCAAGATTACAGTAATTGCAAAAGATCCGAGCTGAATTGAAGGTCGATTACAGCATTTGTAAAAGATAAACACTTCTCAGCAAAATCTCTTTCCATTGCACCATTCAGATTTCAAGACTGAGATATACGTGGAATCACAAAAAAAAAACCTAGAAAGTCTCCACAGGGCGCAACTCCAATGCAGGATGCAGATATATATGATATATCAATCACACTATAATCTCAATGCAGATATCTATCAACAATCTCACTCTCACCACCACGCAGCTGTCTTCAGGCAGATATTCAACAACTACAGATCGCAGAGGATAGGAGAGGCGACCTACAAAAATTTAGGGTTAGGTATACCACAATTTTTCTAGCAGAGAATAAACTCAAGTAGACGGAGTAACGCATACATTGCATGCGACTCCACTGGCAGACTGATGGAGCAGTCTGGCAATGGACTGGCAAGCAGAATGCCGGGAATGGGAAGAAATGCAGCAGGAGTTATGGCAGATAGCCCTGCTCTAATACCACTTGTTGGTAATAACTCCCGATTCAATTTCTATTCACGACTAAAACATTAATTTATAGATTACAATGAGGCGGTTGAGAACCAGCCTTTTCACCTTCCCGGGAAACTATTCAAATTCCTATTAATTATTTATTTACAATAATCCTGACGGATTATATTCTAACATGCTAGCTATATTTAATAATTATAATTTATAATTAATATAATTGTATGTTACTTTCTTATAAAAATTTTAATATTTTATATTTCTTATCTTAAAAAAAAACAAAAATCCTAAACCAATCTCTCTTAGAACTTGTATTTAGCTCAAAATTTTCCCCAAATTTTCCCGCATATACCAAGGAAAAAGAGGATCACTCCTATATCCAAAAAGAAGAGGATCACTATGAAACGAAGATCCATGGCAAAGAGGAGTTCTTTTTTTTCCTTCTTGGTACTAACCCACATGAGGGTTTTGATCCCTCATGCTATTGTTATTTATTCTAGGAATCATGAATCTACAGCAGGTGAAGGCGTCAAATTTGTCTTCATTAAATTCAAAAGGAAACCTAGCCTTTTGCTATAGATCACCATCATTAGACAAGTATTTTCCCTTGAAAACCTAAAATTTCTATGATTCTATTACTTCCTGTAGAAAGAGATGTATTATTACTATCAATCCAAGGACCTTGATTAAACCATTCTTGAAAGAGTGTTGAACCATGGACCGCGTGTTTGGCACTAAGTTGCAAGTATTCAAGGGTTACTATTCGATTTTGGATTTAGGAAACTGAACCTGTCAAGAATTTTTTTATAAGAGAAACGTGTGATCTTGGTTTGGGAGATTGTTCCAGGTATTATCCTTTCATGTATCTATGCAAGATAATCCATATAATAAAATCCTGACTTTCTTTGAAGGAAAATTTCATTTACTATAATGCCGTCTTTCTTTGTCCCTGTTTGAGAAAAAAAAAATGTCTCCCTTGCTGATGCATATTTATGGAACTGAGGAATAATAAATATGTTTCTAAACCTTTACTATTCCAAATAATCTAGGGCTGGGCATTGCATTGGATGGGTACCAAGCATGGGAATGTACATTTGCTGGAATCTACTGTGTTGATTTTGGTGCTTAGTTTTAGGTCTGCGCTTTCATGATGGTTGCTTATCAAAGGGTGTTGTTGATTAATGTTATGGGTTCTTAAATGTGTTCATTGAGGTTGTTGTTTTTCCTATACTCTGTCACTTTATATCCAGTGCAGGATATCAAGCACCCCAAAAACCTGGTCTGTTTGTGGCATACAGACTATGCATTTGACAAATACAATGCAATTCGAATCTAGCAGCAGTGACCCTGACCTCACACAGAGAGTGCAATTCAAGGGAAAAGAAGTTCATCTTTTAAACTATAATATGAACAGAGTCTTTTTAGCTTTTTCCATACCAGTATAAATCCATGCTAAATTAATATTTATTTTCCAAAGGATTTCTTTCTTCTAGTAAACATGCTCAAATTTTTTAACTTCAAATGGTTTTGCAGATTATTTTATGGCTAGGTTTCAGTGATACTTATACAAAAATTGCCGAGGACACCAGTAGAGGGGGATGAATACAACAAATATTCAGAAAAGCCCGATACGATATGGCAGGAAATGGAAAATACTATATATAGACACAAAAAACACAAGTGACAAGACATTAAAAAATCAGAATTACCAAGCACTGCTCATCATTAATCAATTATTTTTTTATTAATTTTTTTTTACTATAATTACCAGGATCCTTTCTATTAGGTATATTTTCGGCTTTATAAAAAATGTCCTTTTTTCGGGCCAAAATATGGTCCTTTTGTCTGGAACCATTTCATAAACCCTCAAACATATATGAAATATGCTTGAAATGGCCCTGCACACATGAAATGACATTGCTTGAATCTGATACCACCCTAAAACATTACAGGGTTGTATCCTCCATATACCCCCTCCATTTCAGTATCCAAAATGTTGAACAACATTTTAGGCACCACTGCTAAACATTTCCAGAAGCTTAGTTTTATGGCAAGCATATGTTGGAGTATTAACAGTCCAATAATATATAGGTTAATACTAATGTGGTAACTTTATATGATAGCGACGTGTGAGTAATGCAACATTTAGTTGATAAGGTTAGGGAGTAGATGGTTAAAAATTAAACCACTATAACAAATTGGGGATCTTATAAATAGTAATTAGACGTGATCTAAAAGTGTGTTCTTGGCTGCAACATTAATAATAAAATCTCTTCCTTCTTTGCAAACCATTATCAAGCATCTGAACCCTAAGTTTCAAGTGATATGAGAGTGACACTGGTCCTACAAATTGTGATTGAGTGAAGATTTAGAAGAAAAAGATCTAAAAGTGTGTTCTGGGCTACTAGATTAATAATAAAAATTTCATTCTATGTTTTCTTCAACCTCCCTTCCTTTCCCTTGGTCATCCCTAGGGTTCGATCCTTGATTGACTTCTTGGTCCTCTTTTTGGTCTGACAGCTTAATATTGATTAATGGTGGGAATGTTGCTGATCTCCCTACCTGTTGTGGGAGAGACTTGAGTTTCCCCATCCTCCCTATTCTCATGCTCCCCTTCAGATATTCCTCCTTTCTCAGGTTGTGTTCCTTGCCTAGTTGCTTTTTTCTTCCCCCTTGGTTGCTACCATTGATTATTTGTTTCTCCCTCCTAGGTGTCCACAGGAACTTTAGGGAAGTTTTTTGTGAAGTGCCCATACTCCGATAATATATATTTCATTTAAAGTGGAGTTGTTCATAATCTACCAACTGTCAAGGTTGAGATTTATGGCCTTCCTAAGTCCTTTCTCAAGATCTACCACACATATTCAAGCGCATGCCTAAAGACCATCCTTTGGCTCAAATTTATTTATATATTTTCCCAAAGCATTTCCTATAGCTTTAAGAGTCTCATCATTCCAGCAATTAAAGGGGAATTGAGAAGACGAACCCATACTATAACAAGATAAAGAATATCATTTTAAGGGTTGAAGTCAAGGGTCTAATGGTTTAAATACATCCCTTGGGCACCCATGAATTAATACCACTTCTGAAGATCAAATCTTTGTCTTCCTTTTCCTCAAACAAGAATGCAAAGAAACCCCTGCTGTAGAACGAGTGCGATATTCTCCCTCTGAGGAGGGGTTTCTAGTTTTCCTCCACCCATATTTTCACCGATTTAGGGGAAGTCCAGATCGCAGAGAATTGATCGATAATCCCATTTTCTACCAGTCGAAGAGCGATGGAACGAGAAACCTCTTGCACCGAGATAGCTGGAATCTCCTCCAACATTTTCACGAAACGAAAAGAACTTGTTTTTTGACCTCACATAGAGAGCACAATTCAGGGGAAGAGAAGTTTAGCTATACTATGAACAAAGTCTTTTCAGCTTTTTCCATACCAGTATAAATCCATGCTAAATTAATATTTCTTCTACATATAGAACTTGTTTTTTAGATGCAGAAATTGATTTAGGTTTGTTTTTTTTAATAAGATATTTTGGACTTTGTTTAATAAGATATATTGGATATACAATTTCATTAATTTAAAATTGCAATTTCTTATACCATTTAGTCGAAAAATGGAAAAAAAATACGAATTGTCTAAAAAACAAAAACAAGTACAAGTACCATTAGAAATCGCCTGAATTTGATAATCCATCTGATCCAAGGGAAATAGAAGAAGCCATTGATAAAAGCATCATCAATATTAAATAAAATTCAAACAACTCTTTTTTATAAATGGTATATTGGCGATGATGTGTGCATGATTGGAAAATCCATAAACAACCCTTAACAGCTGCTTCAGGGCATTGCATTGATGTTTCAAGAGGAATTCATGGGGACTCCATACTTTGGTTTTTCCATTAATGTATTTCTTCTATGCATGTGTGCTAGAGATTCAGGCCTCACAAACCCCAATGATAGTTAGCTCACCACCCCATTCGACTTAGCTGTCCATGCAGTCTCTCATATATTTAGTTTTCACTATTTCCATCATCTGACACAATTGAAAATGTTCTGTAACATTACATAACTTGAACAGAGCTCCAAATTGCCTTCTATTTGTCTTGCAGCTTACATTCCCAATGCATTCAAATCATGTTGGCTTGACACGGTGCCATAAACTTGGAGTGGCTCTGATCCCTGCAGTTCTCAATGGGTTTGGGTCAACTGCACAAAGTCCGGCCAAATTGATTCACTGTAAGCATCCCTTTTCAATATTATATGATTATTATTTATGTGATAACTCTATATTCAATCTATTTTTTTAATTTCACATTAATCATCTTGTATATTTTATAGTTTCTACCAATAACACAGTTTGTATGTTTGTTGGCCCCTTTTCCTGCCTATCTCTCTTTATGACCACACCAAGCTATATGAGTCTTTACCTGCCTATACAATCTTGAGTGGTGAAGCCTCCTTACCAACATCATAAGTTGGTATAGTAGAGCATGCAACAAAACAAAATTTATCTACATTGAGTGATCGAAATTTATATTATTCTATTAGTGATCAAGATGAAGAGCCAGGTGTTCCAGATCAAGACTAAGCCCTTTTTTATACAGATCGAGAACCAGCCTTTGATGTTTGTGAATGTGATCTAGTTCCTTATGATGATCATGATAAAAGTGTAGAGTCTAATTAATCTAGAGGATCCACTAGAACTTTTGTTGCTAGGACATCTGGTAAATACCTAAAAACCCATAAAGTATGTGTTTCCTTAGGTTCCTTCGACTTCCAAATAAATAAAAACCTATAAAAAAACAATTGACATGGAATTCAATACTCATTATGTCTGTGCATGTCTACAAATTATCATATAGGTTGAATGTCCATCAGTCCCATGGGTACCGTGTTGAATGCCAAAAATCTCTCGTTTATTTATACCATATCCACGTTAGTTGGTCTTGGACTAGATTTTTTCTATTAAGTATTTATCTCAGAATTAATAATCATGTCGCTTGTGTCTCAGAATTAATAATCCTGTATAGGACACTATTAGACATGGGGCTTCACAGAAATCTCCCATCTGATATTGATCACTTTACTGAACTTCAAACACTGTAAGTTGCTTATTGAGTAAACACATATTGTTTTAATTATTTGATTAAATTAGTGGGTTCTTATCTAAAAGAAATTTTGTTTCAAGAAGAAGACAAGGAATTTATATTTTATATTTTTCAGAAAAGAACCTATTGTATTTTATTCTAGGCTATATTACATAAAAAAAACAGGTCTTGATATTTTGGAATCCATATTGTTTCTTCCCAAGAGACCATGAGCTCTCTGACAAACCCACTAAAGGGCGGACACAGTTTTCTGGGATCGTGTTTTAGGTATGGTCTCTATTTTCTTTAGCCTCATGTTTATCTTGATTAGTAGTATTGATAGTAGCATTGATTGCTAGAATTGAGTTGAAAATGGATCCTTTTTAATAATGTTTTTAGTTATATAGGCTAAATGCTTATAGTAGAAACTGTAGCTATCAAAAATGTTTTGCAAGATGAAAAAAGAAGGTTGTAACATATAAGTGGAGCAGAGGCATACTACCACTTTGCTCTCATTTTCTATTTACAAATAATTTTTTTGTATTTTAAACCTTCTGAGGTTGGTTGTCAGCTTGTTCATTTGTTAGATTAACAGAGAAAGCACGTAAGCCATTACTAAAATAAAAATGATAATGATGAGATCAAATACAAATGAGAATTCCAAAACAAGTAAATATAACATTATGACGTGATGTAAACCTATTGGTTACAGTCTTTTCAGATTTTCCATACCTATAAATCCATGCTAAATTAAGATTTTTTCTGCATATAAAACTTGCTTTTTATAATTCTAAATCGAAATTATTAGAAAAACATAGATTGTTTTATTATTTTATTAAATTTGTTGGTTTTTACTAAAAATAAATTTTGTTTCAAGGAAAAGACAGGAAATTTATATTTTAATTTTTTTCAGAACATGATTGAAATTTTGTTTCAAGAAAATGACAAGGGATTATAGTTTTTTCATCTTTTCCATACCAGTGTAAATCCATGCTAAATTAAAGTTTCTTCTGCATATAGAACTTGTTTTTTATAATTCCAAATCAAAATTATTTGAGCAAACATAGATTTTTTTTTATTATTTTATTAAATATGTTGCTTCTTACCCAAACTAAATTTTCTTGACGAATAATTTATATTTTAATTTTTTCATAACTTAATTCAAATTTTCTTTCAAGAAAATGTTGGTTCTTACCTAAAAGAAATTTTCTTGACCAAGAATTTATATTTTAATTTTTTCAGAACTTAATTCAAATTTTGTTTGAAGAAAAAGAAGGGATTTATATTTTAATTTTTTCAAAGATAATAATAAATGAGAGTTAAAAGCTTAAAATATAATTGATGGTATTTGGATCTCCTTTATTTTATAAATGTTCTTTTATAAGTGAAAAAGACTAAACATAACGAACTTATGATGAGGATACTAGGGCTAACAATAAGCCTTCATTATTTTCAAGTAGAAAGGGAAAACCACCCTTCATGTGTGTTTTGGTCATGTAATTATGTGTCAAGATAAAAGGTAAAAAGAAATTTAATGGAATTGTGACGTGTATCAAACCTTGTGCCCCTTGAGATACAATATGTGAGTAGAAGGGGTAACATACAAATTGTGTTTGGTATATTGTAACATACAGATGGTGTGTTAGTTAGCTTGTTCGTATCAATTTTCATATTGGTGAGAAAAGATAGCCTCATCCTATACTCTAGGGCCCCATGAATATGCTTATATCCAATGTTGTTGGGGATTATGTACATCTCCCAGTGCAAGCACTGCAACATCACCTTGGGAAGCGAATAAAAATTATGAATTGGCATCACAATATATCCTAACCATTTGTCCTTGTGGATACTCATTAGCTTGATGGAAGAAGGAACTTTTCTCATCCCATGGTAGATAGGATCCATGTGAAGCACCAACTATTGAGTTGATTTTCCTCTTTCGATTCTCCTTATTGCTCCACTTATACATGGATCTAGGATGATCATGCTTATCTACTATATCCTTGGCATACACACTAAGATAATTGTTGTTGATAGGTCTCATATAGTGGTACACTTATGGTTGCTAGGGAATAATGGTTTTTACAATCCCATTAAGCCAATTTCTTGAGGTTTGTTCAAAATTCATGGAAAATTTGTATGGATTTCATAACCTGCTTGATCATATATTGTGAATATATACAATCTATCATCCTTTGTGACTATTAGATACTCAAAGTTGTGTATTAATCCTTTTTACCATTATAAAGAACTCTATACCTTAGGTTTTCAAATTCTTAAAGGGTACTAGCTCAATGGAAGAGCATCTGCCTTACAAGCAGGAGGTTGGTGGTTCGATTCCTCCATGCCCTAATGGTATTATAATATTGGTTAAAAACAACTAAATTAGTAACCAAAAAATACAGGATAAGTGACCAAACAACATGACCAAAATTCATATATAAAACTACCAAAAACGACTAAATTAGTGACCAACAAAAGAGAGATGCGAAACTAGGCACTAAAAAGGATGCAACACGTGGCACTAATGATGAAGCCAAACATGGCATTGATATGGTAGAAAAATAAGATGTTACTTTGGATGCAAAACATGGCACTACATAGGAAGCAAAATATGGTGCAACAATAGAAGAAATATTTGGCATCAGTTTGGTAGCAAAACAAGATGCAAAAAAGGAAGCAAAAATTGGTGCAAATTTGGAAGTGAAAGTTGGCACATATTTGGAAGTAAAACATGGTTCAAAATGGGATGCTAACGTGGTAGAAAAAATGGATGCAATGTTGGATGCTAATTTGGATGCTAACATGATGCTATTAAGGATGCAAATATGGCACTAACGGGGATGTCATTTAAGAAGCAAAAGAGGACACTCACTAGGAAGAAAAACATGACATTATTTAGGAAGCAAACCTTGACGTTGTTTAGGAAGCAAATTTTGACGCTATTCTGGAAGAAAATAAAATAGACGCTATTTTGGACGTCATAAGGGATGCTATCTAGAAAGAAAAAAAGAAGTTTTTTGAGGCGCTTTAAGATTTGTCCATGATGTGTCCCATTTAGCATCTAGTTTGAACACTCAATGTAAAAAGAATTACACTAAAAAGGGATGCTAAATGGGATGCTAATTCCAAGATTTGTTGTAGTGATGTGTGAATTTATTGTTATTGTGGTTGTGATGAATATAATAGTTTATGCACGACTTGCACTTATATATCAGTTGTATTTTCTATTGTGAATGCTTAATTTACACCTACTCATGTACTTAAATCAGAGGCATGTATTCTTTCCTTATTCACATTTATGAAATGAATAAGTGTTAAGTGTTTGATTCAGAGGAATATTCCATATTTTTCATGATTGAATAAATCCAAGGTCGAAAGGGGGAAATCATTGCAGAAAATATTGCAAGAATAGCATATTTGAGACAATTGCTAAAGTGTTGAAGTGTCATTGCAAGCATGCCGACATTGGGATCAATAGATTGTTCATAGAAGGATCAACTTTATGGTCCCGACTTCTGGCTCTTAATGTTGGAAACATCAAAGTCCACAAGTTGGGGTCGCTTATTTGGAAATAGCTTTTTGGTTTCAAATTTTGACTCCAAATGTTGGTAACATTGGAGTTGAGAAGTTAGGATTGTTCATTCGAAGACCCATTGTGTGTTCCAACTTTTTACGTCTGATATCAGAAATATTAGAGTTGATAAGTCAGGTTGGTTTCACTAGGAACTTGTTTTGTGCTTCTGAATTCTAACTCCCAATCTATGGAAGATAGAAAGTGGAGTCAGCACATCAGTTTTGTTTGGTGGAAATTCGTGTTGAGGTTCCAACTTCTGACTTTTGATATAAAAAAACAGAGTTGAAAAGTAAGGGAGGTTTTGTAAAGGACTTGTTTTCTGCTTTTTTATTTCGATTACCGATGTACAAAAGGTAGTAATTAGAATCTATAAGTACGAGGTTATTGGTTGAGACCCTTTTGGTGGTATTGAATTCCTAATCTCGACATACATAATATAATACTCAGAGTCAAGAAGTTTAAGAAGGTCTGTTAAAGAGTAAGTTGAACTTTTTTAATTCCGATTCTCGATGCTGGAATAGTCACGAAGGCTTGGAAATGTTGGAAGGCTGAAGAAACATCGACACATTGGACTTTAACCATTGGAAGTGGAATTAAACAGTTAGGATTGTAGCTTGTAAGGATAATTAAAGGCCAATTAACCTGAATTAATTATTTATTAGGAAATATATCCTATGGATGTATACATTTATGCATTATTGGTATCAGTTTGGGGGAGCTTGGAATCTTAGTTTCATTAGAGGAAATTTGGGGTATAAAATAGACCTTATAAGAAAATGAGCCAACAATAAATTTTGTGAGTTGGAATTCAAGAACGAATAGAATTTCAGTAAAATGAGTCAACCATAATGGTTGAATTGACATATTTCTCAGAAAAGAAAACTACTTTTTTTATTCGTATTTTCGACATATCTCCCTATGTTTTTACTCAAATTTCAAGTAAGAGAGCTCATTGGATGTAGAATTTGATTTCACATCCAATGAGTACCCATAGTGCATACTTTTGATGGACGTCACTACCCCAAAAACAAGAAATACCTGAAAAAATGTGATGATGATGTCATCACCATGCTTTTTCAAGTATTTGTTGTTTTTGGGTTAGTGAGGTCTGTCAAAAGTATGCGGTGTGGGTACTCGTTGGATGCGGAATTAAATTATAAATCCAATGAGCTCTCTTGCTCAGAATTTGAGTAAAAACACAGGGAGATATGTCGAAAATGCCAACAAAAAAAGTAGTTTTTTTAATTCTTCCTCCAAAATTAATAACTATTATTTTATTATTTTAACTATTATTTTCTTAGGAGGCCCATTTTAGACCTCAAATTTCCTCTAATATGTGTAATAATCCCTCCGATTATCTGTTTGGTCGAGAGGGGCATGATAAATTTGTATCGCAATAAGAAATATTGCCAGAATGTCATTGGAATAAGTTTCACATGATCTCAAAAGGCCAACAAGGTGACCAGGGACCTCACAAAGTGGTATCAGAGCGAAGGTTGCAACCCTTGGGTTTTTTATGCTGGAATCTACACTTGCAAGTAGAAATTTAAAGCTACGGTTGCAAGACCCAAGATTTTTTGGCCAGAATATACAATTGCGGGTACAAAGTCAGAGTGAAGGTTGCAAGACTTGAGTTGTTTGGGATAGAATATACACTTGTAGATAGAAATCCAGAGCTAATGGTTACAACATTCGGTTTGTTTGGGCCAAATACGTACTTACAGGAAGGGAATCAGAGATGAACAGAGAAGTGCATATGACCTTCATTTGACAAATTGTCAATAATGGTAGTTCCTAAGATTGCATAAATGCTATAAAGGAATAAAAAACCTTTTAAATTAATCCATCACACTGATTATATTAAAGAGTGGTAATTGTGTTTCACTTCATGTATTAATAATATGTCTAATAAATATCTCTATGATGCATATTGCTTGAAGTTGATAGTCTTTGAAAAAATGTAGCGGAGGGAATCAAATGAAAGGGAGAATGTTTCCAACAGAAAATGGTGACCATGAATGATGCCCGAGATCCCTATGAGCATGATGAGGATTCTCTTGGAGAAAATATGTAAGACGAAAATGTTGAGACCGATTCTAATGGGATAAGAGTGAATATAACTCCCTAGAAGTTGCTTGAAACAGTGAGAAGTTTCAATGAGAGGGTGATTAAATCTCAGGAAGAGAAAAACCATATTAATTCTACCATCGTTCAAAGCCTCACATATATTGAAAAGAGAGATATTATTGGATCTAATACAAGTGACGTTGGTCAAATAAAAGAAGATATCCACTCTAGAAGTCACATTAGAAATAGTTCGACAAGACCAATAAACCATTTGGTGAGTAGGGAACACAAGGAATCTTCATCCAAATATTATTCTAGTCGGTCGCATGATTATCGAGGTGCTCCAAATCCTACTTCCCAGATGTTTGACAACAAAAGGAATTCTATAATAATTCCATAAGGATAAGTTAGAAAGAAAATACCTTCGACATTTTATGGATAAAACAAGACAGGTTAGGATGCAGAAGCATGGTTTCTTGGAATGAAGAAATATTTCTAGATTCATGACTATAAGAAAATGAAAAGGTCAAAATTTCTGTTTATAACCTCAATGGACGAGATTCAATTTGGTGGGAGAAACTCATGTAAGCAAAAAGGATTAGAGAGAGAAGGATCAACTGGGAACAATTCCAAAGGAATTTCAAGGAAAAATACCTATCTTCCATATATTATGATAACAAGAGGAAGGAATCCCATGAACTAAAATTGGGAAAAAATTCAATGGAAGAGCATGTCCATAAGTTTTTGTTATTTTTGAGGTATGTAGGTACATAAAAATGAAATAGTAAATATTCAAAACATCCTTAGAAGTATGCTTGAAAATTTCAAAGAAAGGATTGAGTTTGTTAACCCACACAGTCTTGATGAAGATGTAAGAATGCCAATTCATTGTTATGAGAATAGAAAAAGAAAATCGGAAGCTAACCCAACATGGAAAGAAAATTCAAAAGGAATATTTGACCATAGGAAATGTGTATTCAAACCCCCATTGGGAATTTAGCAAAGGAAATTTCAACAAGGACAAGAAGCTCATAGTAGAATAAAGGTAGTAGTGGCACCAAAAAAGGGACCACAACAATGTTGGGGATGTGGAAAAAACCACATGCTTAGGGACCATCCTCATCGAAGAGAGAATCATTGAAGTATGCATAAATTGGAAGGATAAGTTATAGTGGAAGATATGGAAAGGACAACTCGTCGAATTTATGCAACGTTGGCTAATCACTAAGAACACCATCAATAAAGAGTGGTGGAAGTTGAAGGTAAGATTCACTAGTGAAAAATGAGAGATTAGTGACCAGGAGACCAAAAAATTTGGTCACCACAATTTTTTTCAAGGGATAAATGACCAAAATTGATAAATTTAAGTGGGCTAACTAAAAAAGACCAAGATAAATGACCAATTTCGGTCACGGGGTATCTAGAAAAAAATGAACACATAACAATTGGTCATTTTTAGTTGTGGATCAGTTCGGCAATGAAAAATTACAATTTTGACAATGTTGTATATTTTACTAAATTCTAAAAATACAAATGGATTCATAGACACCCTAGAACTTAGGAAATTGCAGAGCCTCATGTGTTACAACTCCACTGTTAACACCAAATTAATTATGACAATGTCCTAGCGGTGAGCTATTACTTATATATTTGAAAATAAATATATAAATATACCTATATACATTTGTTTTTAAATATTTTATTTATAAATAATATTAATTATTAAACTATTTACATTATAAATTAAAAAAAATGTTACTTAGTATTTTTTATTATATACTAATAATACATATAAAGTTTTAGAAAAATATACTAAGTAATTTTTTATTATATACTATTAATACATATAAAAAAATTAAGTTAAACAAATACAAATATGATAAGTAATTTTTTATTATATACTATTAATATATAATAAAAAAATTAAGTTAAACAAATACAAATTTCATTCTATCATGTTAGTGTAGTTTCACAATTTGGGTTTTGGCACCAACGTGAAGTGGTAGGTGCCAATGTAGAACAATCTTACATTTCACTCAAGCTCAAGCCCAAGGTGACCCTATTCAAGGCTTCAATGGAACAAGGTATGTTTCAATCTATGGCCATTTTTCCCTGTGTTCTTCCCTCTGCACGACATTTTGGTGATTAACGGGACGCTACTGCAATGCAATGAAATATTCATCTCAGATCTTCAGGATGAGTCCAATTCAAGGGTTTCTGCAATGGAGATCATGGTATTTTTGAGGGGTTCTTTCCCTTTTGTTCAGCTGAAATCCGACATTCAGAGATTCAATCCGACTACCATTTCATCATTCCCTTCAAAGAATTCAGGTTCACACACAGAGGCCTCCTGGAAATCTATGTGAAGGATTCCTCGTACAAGGCCATCAAGGAGAATGATATTGACCTAGAGTCCATGAGGTTCTTCCTGAGCACCATAGATGTCTGGCTTCATGTCTTGCGAGATCTGGAACATGGAGAAATTCGCTGTGTACTCAAGAGTAAGCTCATCACACCCCTGTTTACATTTAAGGATTTGGAGAATTCATTTCCCTTCAACAAAAATTTTAAAGAGCTCGAAGCAAACCAGTTTACTCCGGTCTTTTCCAATTGTATCTATGACATCGTGGTTTCAATGGATGTAACTACAGTTATTTATAATCTTTAGGGGGGCGGTGATGGCAGCAGGCATTATCTTTCGGCGAGTGAAACCCTTCTTTTGAATCTTTTTTTCATTGTCTTTGATATTTGTTGTGCTGGTTGGGGTTTGGATCTATGTGGTTATGAAAAACTGTCTGACGGCCTACCAGAAACATTTATTCATGGCCGCCGTTGTCTATTTGAAAGTTCTAAATCTCTTATGTGAGGAAGAGGACAAGTCTTTGATTAAGAGAACCGAAAAAACCCATGGATGGGATGATCTGTTTTATATTTTCAGTTTTCTGAAGGGAATTATGATTTTTACCCTGATTGTCTTGATTGGCACCGGCTGGTCCTTCTTTAAACCCTACCTGCAAGGCAAGGAGAAGAAAGTTCTCATTTTTTTCATTCCCTCGCAAGTCTTAGACAATATTGCTATTGTGGTGATCGATGAGACTGGGCCGTATGCCAAGGATTGGCTTGCCTGAAACCAGGTGTTTCTCCTAGTTTACATGATCTATTGTTGTGCTATCTTGTTCCCCATTATTTGGTCTATAAATAATTTGCACCAGGCTGCACATACTGACGGCAAGGCAGTTGTGAATCTGATGAAGTTGACTTTGTTCAGACAGTACTACATTGTGGTGGTTTGCTATATTTACTTCACTCACGTTGTATTTTATGCTCTGATCACCATAACTGCTTACCGGTATGCCTAGACTAGTTTCATGGCTGGAGAATTGGTAACTCTTGCGTTCTATGTGTTCATTGGTTACAGGATCCGTCCGATTGGGCACAATCCCTATTTTGTGGTTCACGATTATGAAGAGGAGGTTATTTCCCAAACATTGAAGCTGGAAGATGACTTTGAGTTGTAAGAAGGCAGGGATCTAATGGATCCCTTAGGGTTATGACTTAGGAATCATATGATGATATCATTTTGGGTACTAGTTGCTGTTAGAGTGCCAAATAATCTTGGAATTAATCATAGCACAGAGGGATTAACAATGAGGGGTGAATCTGCTTTAAATGAAGCTTGATCTTCTCAGTCTTGTTTCTGGACTGTATGAATAGATCTCAAGGTACATTTCGATAGGCCAATTTAGTCTTGTAACATTCTTTTGCTTGTTATTTTTGTAATTGGAACAATTTCTCTTTGGTATGAGTTTGTAATGTTTTTTTTCGGTTGAATTTGATCGCCCTTTTTTTTAATTAAAATTTGTGTATAATATGTTCCGTCAGATCTCAACTTGTGTGCATTAAAAGTTTTCTTTAAAAGAATGCGTTCAATAGGTTAAATCATGAACAACATCAACAGAAATTAAATGCTCAGAATAGGAATGAAAAACAAGACTGATAAATAGATATAAACGAAACACGGAATCAGAGAGTCATAAACAGAATTTGATAACGGAGTTCCTCCCTCCACTGGGCTACGTCTCTAGGTCCCTCTCCAATGGATACTGATCCAATTAATCTCTTCAAAATGGTACAAAAATGGTTCTGGAATCAACTTCAGCAACTGTGAACAGAATGCTGTACAAAGTCTTTAAGACCTCTCTTCTCGAAATTACAATTAGCATTCAAAAACAAAGAAGGCTAAAACATAACAGATAATGTCAACTTCTACAGCACAGCATCCAGACACTTCACAACAAAATATCTCTAAGATTCTCATAATAGAGAAATGATGCTATGTGCTCTAAAACAATCTAAGTCTCTCCACTCTATGTCCCTCTCTTCTCCTTTTTCTATTGTGGCCAACATACTCTATTTAAGCATTTTGTGAGAGGATCAGTAACGGACCACAACTGTTATCTTCTTGATTATCGTTACAACCATATGCTAAACTAAACCATGCAGTCCGTCAAATCGCTGCTCAAGCGTTATGTTACCACGACGTTCCATATTCCCGAAACGTTGCAACCATCTCTCTGCACCTATGCTGACTCACCATACGTTGCAATGACCACCACGCTCATATGCATGCAACTAGGCTATGCCATATGTAACGTAACCATTTGATGCCACCACTAACTTCACAAATGTTGCAGCATATGAGGACTTCGCCATATACCCGATCCGCTGTTGCAGCATATGGGAACTTCGCCATATACCCGATCCACTGTCACAGCATATGGGAACTTCGCCATATACTCTATCCATTGTCGTAGCATGTGAGTAACCTCCACGAACCATTCGATGTTTAACTTGACGGTGCGCAACTGCGCGGCATGCGATAAGCTGCGCGACAGGCGGTAATCTATGCGGCATGCGCTAATTGCGCAACATGCGATAACTGCGCAGGCTGTGCATGCAATGTTTAGCATATGAGTTAAAACCATAGATTAATAACTATTGTACCATATTGGATCAGTGTAATTTTTGAAGATGAATAATCCATCAGATCATTCCTCCCCATTGGAGAGCTTTTGGACCACCAAAAGCTTGAATCATTCAGCAAGTAAGTGAGGGTAAAGCTCCCTCACTTTTCCAATTTACATCCATCTTGCTTTGCTAGGATGGATGCCTTTAATCCCCACTCGAAGGTACTCAACATTTCCTCTTCGTGAGTTCCTTACATTTTTGTCAAGAATAACATCATCCTGCAACTCTTTCATGTATTCAGGTGCCAAATCATCAACTGAAGGAATCTGTATGTTAGTTTCCTCATCCATGATCATAGGAGGCTCATATAGTTTAAGATTCTCAACATTGATAACTGAATAAATTTGCATGTATGGAGGTAAATTCAAGCGAAAAACATTAGTACCGAATCTTTTCCAAGATCTCAAAAGGACCATACTGGATAGGTTTGAGCTTTTTACCTTCACCTTTCATTCTTTCTTTGGTGATATGTAACCAAACTCTGTCACCAACTTGAAATTGATGATCAACTCGATGCTTGTCATGCCTGGCCTTGTAATTTGCCTGGATTTTCTCCAATTATTCCTGAACTACCCGCTGCACCGCTTGGATTCTCTGAATGAATATTAGAGCTTTATCTACATCCTGATGTCCATCCACTATATCTTTTCCAAAAGAGAAGTCCATCGGTGTTTTTGGCAGATAACCAAAACAAGTTTCAAAAGGATATATTTTCGTGGAAGAATGAACTGCATGATTGTAAGCATGATGTATATACTGCAACTACTCATCCCAGAGTTTAGGATGTTTACTACAATATCCTCTGAGCAGCTAAACCACTGTCCTATTCACTACCTCTGTTTGTCCATCGGTCTATGGATGAAAAGCTGTACTTTTCTTTAGTTTAGTATCCATAAGCTCCCATAAAGTTGACCAGAATTCTCCCAAGAACCGGAAATCCCGATCAGATACAATAGACATGGGTAGCCATAAATGTACCCAAATATTCAGAAAGAATAGATGAGCTATTTGTTCAGCAGTGATCTGTTTGTTACATGGCACTAAGATACACATTTTGCTAAATCCATCCACAACAACATATAGGTAATCATGCCCTTTTCTAGACATAGGTAGTCCCCCTACAAAGTCCATGGAAATGCTTTCCCAAGGACGAGAAGAAACTGGAAGAGGAGTGTACAAACCCAATTTCCTATTGCTAGGCTTACTTGTCACACACATAACACAACCTCTTATATATTTAGCTACAATTTCTTGCATCTGAGGCCAATAACAGTGTTTCTGCAATACAAACAATGTTTTACTTACACCAAAATGTCCTGCAATCAATGAACTATGTGCTTCTCGAATCACATGCACTCTCTCTTTCTCTAGAATACAAAGTTTACCAAGATGATACAAGAGTTGATTATGCACATAATAGTTCTCTTCCTATTTACCATGTATTAGTGATGCATATACTTTCTTAAAATCTTTATCTTATGCATACTGTTCAATATAACTTTCACGTGTCAATGAACTGTTTTGAAGAATGATTGAAGCATTTGTAGGAGGCCTTGATAACATGTCTGCTACCTTATTATGAATTCCCTTTTTGTACTTAATTATAAGATGAAACTGTTGTAAGAATCCCATCCATCTTAAATCCCTACTTTATTTCTTTTTAGTTTGAGATTGTAAATATTGAAGTGGCTGATGATCAGTATGTATGACTGTTTCTTTCCCCATGATATAATGTTTCCACTTCTTCACACTCTGTACTAAAGTATACAACTCCTTGTCATAGGTCATATAGTTACTTACCGTAGTAGAGAATGTTTCTGAAAGGTAACAGACTTGCTTCCTCCCTTGCATCAAAACGGCTCCCATGGCAAACCCGCTAGCATCGGTTTCGATCTCAAATGGCTGCTACAAATCTGGCAACGTCAGAACTGGTGCTATGCTAATATTTTCCTTCAAAGTGTCAAAGGATTTATGATGCTTTCCTTGCCACTGGAAAATTTCTTTAATGCTTGTCAACACATGTAAAGGAGCAGCAATGGAAGAAAACCCAGAAATGAATTTCCTCCAATACTGAACCGCACCCAGAAAACATCTGACTTCAGTAACGGTGTTAGGCTATGGCCAGTTTACAATTACAACAACATTGGATGGGTCCACTCACAGGTGGCCTCCACCAATAATATGGTCCAAATATACTAAAGAAGTTTTAGCAAATTCACATTTAGACATATTTACATAAAGGTTCTCCTTCCTCAGTATATCTAAAACTTTCTTCACATGTACAATATGCTCTTCCCAGGTTCTGCTAAACACTAGGATATCATCCAGATATACAATTACAAAATCATCAATGAATGAATGAAATACATCATTCATGACCCGCATGAAAGTAGCAGGTGCGTTACAGAGCCCGAAAGGCATCACAAGCCATTCGTACAAACCATGTTTTGTTTTAAACGCAGTTTTCCAAGCATCATCCTCAGCAACCCTGATTTGATGATACCCACTATGCAGATCCAATTTTGTAAAGTACGTTGCATGTTTCAACTGATCAAGCAAATCATCAATGCGAGGAAGAGGATACCTATTTTTAATGGTGATTTTGTTAAGGGCCCTATAGTCGATGCACATCCTCCAAGAACCATCCTTCTTTGGAACCAAGACTATAAAAGAGCCACAAGGAGAAGTGTTGGGCCAGATGACCCCCTTCTCAATCAGCTCCTGAACCTACTTCTTGATTTCCTCGTTCTGGATTACAGAAATTCAGTACATAGCTATGTTCGAGAGTGGCACATCCTGCTGCAAATGTATCTCATGCTGAATCTCTCTCATTGGTGGAAACCCTTTCGGATCTTGAAACAAATCATCATACTCAGAAATGATTTCAATCAGTTCAGATTTACACTTAGGGTCACACCCTTCAAAATATTTAGAGATCTCATCATTTTTCACCCTAACCATCATCAACACAAAATTCTTACTAACATTTACCAACCTCTTCATTTGTCCTGCGGAAACTATTGCTAGATTGGTTTTTGCCTTATGTGCTCGTACAATATACTCTACACCATATTTAAAAAGATGATACTTATTCTACTCTCTATAAAAGACTGCTTTTCGGTCATACAGATATGGACTCCCAAGTAGAATTCCACAAATGTCAAGTGGTACTACATCTAGTTCTACCTCATCCATGAACTTTTCAGTAATGGCAAACTTCAATACACATTTCTTTGTAACTTTCAATCGTGTATCATTAGTAACCCAACCAAGAGGATAGGGTTTTTCATGAGGACTAGTAACTAAATGCAATTTCTTAACCACTTCTTCTGATATCAGATTTACTTGTGAACCACTATCAAACAATGTATCAATATTTGTGTGACTTGCAATGACACGAACATGAAACAGTGCACTTCTATCTTTATCATTTTTCTTAGAAGTAGATGGCAGATTTGTACTTGCACTAGAACTTGATTTTGCATCAATGGGAAGTGAGACACTTTTATTCTTACCCTGGATTCCGACAACTGTAACCTTTGTTTCGTCACCTGAGTCAGATTCCAAGTCCTGAATAACTGCTGCAGTAGCTTTTGCTTGGCCTTTATATTTGTTTCCTCCGTACTTCTTTGGCCTTAACTTCGAATGAAGTTTCCAACACTTAGAGACATCATGTCCCTTCTGACAATGTGAACATGTAGGATTTTCACCCTCTTTCTTAACAGTAGCCATCTTCTTTTTGCCCGTATCATTACCTTTCGCTGTCAAATTTAAAGGATTTCTTCACGAAAGTATCATTAGCATGCTTACCCCTGGCTTCTAAATGTGTATCTTGAACACATACATCATCCAAGGTACTGGGGTTAAACATCAACAAAGTATGTCACAAATAAGAATGCATGCCACCAATGTACTTAAGAAGAGTTTCTTGGGTATCTAATGCAACATTCAATGTAATAGCCCTCTTTTTAAATTCATGAGTATATTCTTGAATGATTTTTCCTTTAGCTTGTCTAAAAGTTTTCTAGCTCATTATTAATTATTGCATCTGACCTAAAGGATAAAATTGCTTCCTTAATACTTCAATGAATTCATTCCAAACTGAAATAATTTTACCATTATTTCGAATATCTTGCTGAATCTTGCTCTCCCACCAAGTAAGAACCATTCCACTCATTCTCAAAGTGGCCAATTGAATTATGGAAATGTCATCAGTAATGCCCTGCACCCTACAATATACTTCAAGCTGCTTGATCCAATTGTCTAACTTTTCAGCATCTAAATCTCCATTATAAATTGGCAATTCAAGTTTTACATCCAATTTGAAATAAGGCATATTGGGACTTGCATTATTTGAATGAGAAGTATGAGAAGAAGAGAAAGTTTGATTAGTTTCAAAAGGATCACCATCACCTCCTACTCCTTTACCCTTTTCTTCCGTCTTCACTTATGCATCTTTGGATGAAGATCCTTCTTCTTTCTTCTTCCTTTCTGCTCGTTCATCGAGTAGAATTTCCATCATGGCTTTCATGCTCATAAAAGCCTCCAAAAACTCAGTTTTTGAAATAACAGGTTTTTCCCATTCTATATGTCCTTCTTCTTCCCCTCATGGAGAAGACATGGTTCTTGAGAATGTTCTCCTTGAGCCAATCTCAGGATCTCCTTCAATTAATTCTCCTTCACCACAATTTAACATGAACCTAGTAAGCATTCATAAACTTGCACAAGCAGTCAACCAGCTCTGATACCATAATTGATCCGTCGGATCTCAACTTGTGTGCATTAAAAGTTTTCTTTAAAAAAATGCATTCAACAGGTTAAATCATGAACAACATCAACAAAAATTAAATGCTCATAACAAGAATGAAAAACAAGACTGATAAACAGATATAAACGAAACACGGAATCAGAGAGTCACAAATAGAAGTTGATAACGGAGTTCAACCCCTCCACTGGGCTATGTCTCTGGGTCCCTCTTCAATGGGTACCGATCCAATTAATCTCTTTAAAATGGTACAAAAATGGTTCTGGAATCAACTTCAGCAACTGCGAACAGAATGCTGTACAAAGTCTTTAAGACCTATCTTCTGGAAATTACAATTAGCATTCAAAAGAAAAAGAAGGCTAAAATATAACAGAGAATGTCAACTTCTACAGCACAGCATCTGGACACTTCGCAACAAAATATCTCTAAGCTTCTCATAACAGAGAAACGATGCTCTGCGCTCTAAAACAATTTGAGTCTCTCCACTTTGTGTCCCTCTCTTCTCCTTTTTCTATTGTGGCCATCATCCTCTATTTAAGCATTTTGCGAGAGGATCAGTAACAGACCACAGCTGTTATCTTCTTGATTATCGGTACAACCATATGCTAAACTGAACCATGCAGTCCATCAAATCGCTGCTCAAGTGTTATGTTACCACGACGTTCCATATTCCCGAAACGTTGCAACCAACTCCACGCACCTATGCTGACTCACCATACGTTGCAATGACCGCCATGCACATATGCATGTAACTAGGATATGCCACATGTAACGTAACCGTTTGATGCCACCACTAACTTCACAACTGTCGCAGCATATGAGGACTTCGCCATATACCCGATCCACTGTCGTAGCATATGGGGACTTCGCCATATACCCGATCCGTTGTCACAGCATGTGAGTAACCTCCATGAACCATTCGATGTTTAACTTGACAGTACACAACTATGCGACATGGGATAACTGCACGGCATGCGATAAGCTGCGCGGCATGCAATAAGCTGTGCGGCAAGTGGTAAGCTACGCAACATGCGTTAACTGCGCGACATGCGATAACTGCGCGGGCTATGCATGCAATGTTTAGCATATGAGTTAAAACCATAGATTAATAACTATTGTACCATATTGGCTCAGCGTAATTTTTGAAGATGAATAATCCACCGGATCAATAACCCTAGAACTCTGAAATTACTTCAGAAATTGCTCAAATGCAAGATAAAGATTATACTAACTTGGAAAAAGGATTATCCAAGTATTCTGGTGAACAAACACTTGTGAAAAAGAGTATGGATAGCCCCTCCATCCATTTTTCATTGTTAAGGTTTTGTCTTGAGTTCTTAATTTCCAATCATGTACCTAATTTCCTCCTCTTTCGGTATCTGGTAGGTCTTTTCTTCAGCCGCCAGAGCTTGTGATTTGCTGCGAGAGCTTGTGATTTGAAACCTAGTTTATGTGGTGTTCAAAATTTGCAATTAACTGGTAAATATTCTTTCTTTAGCTACAAGAGCCCATGATTTGCTGGGAGAGCATGTGGTTTGAAGGTTTTAGATGCCTTCCCATGGAGTGCCTTCTCTGTTGTTCTGCGTTTGTGGGTAAGAACTCTTTGGACTTTCAAGATCTATAATTTGAGCCATGTTTTACTATTTTATGTTCAATGATAACAACTCCATTTCTTTTCTACAAATATATGACTAATATTTTGTCTACCCCATCGCACTTTGCGATAGTGGGTGTTTTAGGTGTTTGATATGTGGTGTATGTTGATGAACTATTGTTTCCATAGTGGGTGTTTGGGTGGCAGATATCCCATATATTTTCCCTAGTTGTAGTTTTTTTAGGCCTAAACCTTTGAAGCGGCTTGAAGACATCTCCATTCCAATGGTTAGTGTAGGTTTTGATATAGCTTATTTATTTATTTTTAGTTTCGGAATATCTTGATGAAGGAATGCGGCTACCAAAACATACATCTATTTGAGTGTGCCAAGTTCTGGGAAGGCCTCGCATACCAATTGCGACAGAGAAGAAAGAAGAGTACACCCTTTCACCTCTGTGCCTGTTTACGTTATATTTATAGTTTTTACAATGTAAATGGTGGCTTCGAGTTTGCAGTGCATTTATTTGGATATGCTACTAATTCCTATAATCTAGTATGGTGTATGAATGATGTTTCAACTTTCTCAGCATTATGAATATGTGTTTTATGAATAGGTTCCAGTCAAACACTTTCAAACAAGGCCCAAGGGGGAATTATCTTGAGACTCCATATTCCTTGGGGATTGGCACTAGTCTTCAATGTTCATAACCCTCCCATCACCTATACTACAAAGAAGACCTCAAGTTTTTCTAAGACTAACTCTTACAATCCTTGTGCTTCATTTTCATAGTCTAGTATCCTAGGGAAGAGCCCCCCCCCACCTGTCTTGAAGAAGAGACAACCAGAAGTACAAAGAGGTGGTTAATGAGGTGACAGTGGGTAAGACCTCTAAGTTATAGTTGGGGTAAACTTGTCCTTTGGGGATTTAATCACACATGCTAATTCAAGATGTAACATATTTAAATATTTTACATCAAACACCAAAGGATTGGGATGGAATTGTAATGTGTTTTGTAGGTATCCCAGCCTCAAGTGCTCATCCATTTCCAATCTCATCAACCATATAAAAAAAGTCTTTCATTTTTCACCCTTTTTTAAGCTAGAAATTTGGCTGCGATCTTTTATAGATTTCTAAACCATTAAGTGAAGGTATTTCTCACTCTTTGTATCATTCCTAGGTCTTGATTTCCATAGTTCATTTATGTTTTGTAGTTAATTTCTAACAGAAAATAAATCTGCCTCTTAATACTTAACACAATTTTTTCTTAGGTGTTTTGTGCTAATAACTTACCTTCTGAAATCTGTATGGTTTTATCAAGTTTTACAGATTTCTTATGGTCATTTTTGCTCATTTTTCTCAAATAACAATTTTGGAATAAGTACCACTAAATCATCTTCTAAATCTGTAATTTTAGTGAGCAACTAACACATTGTCTTTTTCAGATTTGACACTTTAATAGTTGCAAATTGTTCATGATGAATTTCTATTTTATGAATTTGGATTTCTTTATTGCATAACAACACTTATTCTCTTTCCTTCAAGCAAATATCTTTAGTTTTATGAATGGTTATTTCTAGGTTAATTCATTGGGCAATAATCTCTTGTTTTAATTAATAAACACATCTACCCTAACCAAGTGATTTACACATTATTGATTACTTCTGGAAATTACTTGTGCAAGTTACATAATCTCTAAATTTCCATTGTGCAAATTCATGGGATGCCAATTCAAGGACTTGAACACTAATTGTGGATTGATGATTCAGTTTTGTATGTCCTGTTCCACAATTTTCTTATTGCAAAGTCTAAGATTAACTTGTTGTCTACAATCTTTCAATTGAGCATTTGTTATATTTGAGCATCATGAGTTTTATTGGCTTAATATACATATAAAAAATGATTCTTATCACTTCAATAAATCTGGAAATTACTTGAATTTTAGAGGATCTAACACTTAATAAATTTAAGATCCTTTGAGTGACATCTTGCTTCAGAAATTTTCTCAAGCAAGGTCTCATCTTGGATTTAAATATTGTGCTTTAATCATATATTGGGCTAATCACCTATTGCAATTCACTTGATTTGGAATACAATTTAATTTATGGCTTATAAACCCACTTAATCATCACTAAAACATTTAATTATTGTAGAGTTTATTTTCTGCATTTCTCTTCAAATTTCAGAATTGATGATTTTTATATGCAACTAGATATACTATATTACTACCTTTATGTTCAATTTGATGGATGGAGCAATGTTATGTCGAGTCTCTCTAATATATTTTAAGTATTTCCATTTCAATGTGTTTGATTCACTTAGAATATCAATCATTTGCACACCCAAACATTTTCTTTTGGGGAATCAACTTTCCTTGCAAATTCACTAGTACATTTAATCTAGTTAAAAAAACAATCCTCTCCAATCTCTCTTCAATAGGAATCATCTAATCAACCCTAGAGAGGCCTCCCTTGACCTCTGAGAGCTGGTCAAAAGTGAGAGAATTCAGTACTAAGGTGAGAGTTGTGCTTTCTTTTGAAGTTGCTTCTTGGTAGCAGTAGTGGGTTGGGACTTTTCCACTCAAGTGCTAAATCAAATTGTAATAGGCTGATCAAACTGTAATAAGTCTGATCTGAAATATTAACTTATAGCAGTGATATATCACTTCCCTTCAATCAAATTTCATTTTGCAGTCCATGACAATAACTACCATATGAGTGTACTCCAATACTACAATGATACAACTGTTAGGGCACACTTTTCAAGGTATATAAAAAATTTGAATTTTTTTATTACAATAGATTAAAACAGCATCAAATCTGCTCCGTTATCTTCTGGATCTTTTAACTCACTTAATCAATTCAGCTATGTATTATGTCAAATCAACATGAACAACAAGGGCTGAAATCCACTCAATTAAGAAGATAACATAAATTGAAATCCAAATATGCAAACACACAATATTTGGACAGCTGGAAACTTCATATATATATATATA
>LPNX010740530.1:16376-34100 GCA_001517045.1 Pseudotsuga menziesii | reverse complement strand
ACTTGAATGTTGCAACAGAAAATTTAAGTGCATTGATGATGAAGGAAATCCAAGGGTTGTAAAAAGAGTTCAAAAGGAAATTTCTGTTAGGCATATTTCAACCATGTAGTTGAAGAAATTTAATAGAAAAGGTTGCCAACTGTATGCAGCCCATGTTTTGGATAAAACAAAGAATGGAATTCCCAAATTAGAGGACCATCATGTGCTACAAGAATTCAAGGAAGTGTTACCTAAATAAGTGCCAGCACTTCCTCCAAAGAGGGACATTGATTTCACAATTGATCTTGTTTCGGGAGTAGCACCAGTGTCTAAGACACCTTACAAGATGAGTACACCAGACTTGTTGGAGCTTAAAATTCAATTGCAAGAATTATTAGAAAAGAAGTATGTAAGGCCAAGTGTGTCCCCATGGGGAGAACTGGTACTAGTTGTGAAAAAGAAATATGGAACACTCGGGTTTTACAAACAACTGAATAAAGTGACAGTGAAAAAAAGTACATGTTTTCTCAAATTGATTATATTTTTTACCAAATGAGACAAGCAAAGGTATTTTCAAAGATTGACTTGAGGTCTAGATACCATCAAGTGAGAATAAAGGAAGAAGACATTCACAAGACAACCTTTAGGACAAGGTATGGACACTATGAATTTGTAGTGGTGCCATTTGGCCTCATTAATGCACCAGCTACATTCATATGTCCAATGAATAGTCTTTTCAGTGGGTATTTGGACATGTTTGTTCTTGTATTTCTTGATGTCATTCGTGTTTACTGTAAGAATGAAGAGCAACATGAAGAACATTTGAGAATGGATTCACAATTGCTAAGAGAGCATAAGTTGTATGCAAAGCTACGTAAATGTGAATTTTACAAAAACAAGATTCATTTTTTGTATCATGTTATCTCAGAGGAGGGAGTATCAGTTGATTTGAAAAATATTGAATCCATTATGAATTTTCCACCTCCAAATAATGTAATAGACGTGAGATATTTTATGGGTCTTTCTAGTTATTATAGGAGGTTCATTGAAGTATTCTCCAAGGTTTCACACCCAATCACCTATTTTCAAAAGAAGGGAATCAAATTTGAATGGACACATAAATGTGAAGAAAGCTTCCAGTTGTTGAATAAGATTCTCACAAGTGATTTAATTCTGAAAATTGTAGACCGTAGAAAGGAATTTGTAGTGTGTACATCTGCATGCAAATAGGGACTTGGAGGATTACTTATGCAAGGAAACTATGTGGTATGTTATGAATCTAGGAAACTAAAGGAGCATGAAAATAATTATTCTACCCATGACTTGGAACTTACAACCATAATACTGTTGATGTAATTGTAACTTCGGAATGTATTCACTTGTATTTCTTATCTATTGTAACCCGATGTTTATTCCGGGATGTTATCATGTTATTTCATGCCCCGATGTTCCGATTAGGAGAATCAATAATGTAAACAAGTCATGTCAAGTCATTATGGGTAACCCTCTATTGTCTAAGGGTCAAAGTCCCCGCATTTCTGGGGCACTAGGTTTATTAGACTCTTCTAGGAGAGGTCGGACCTAGTAGCATTTTAGTCATGCCAGGATTAGTATAAATAGAGAGCTGGACTCTCTATTTAGCACACATCACAAACACACTCAAGTGTAGTGCATAGTTGAGGAAGGAGAAGATACTGGGGCTAGACAAGAAGAAGGTTACTGCTGTCGAGAGAGCATCTTACTGTTTTGTTGTTTTACCTTTTGTGTTGATTCTATCTCTGAGGAAGTTGTGGGGTGTTCTCCATTTATGGTTTCCCCAAGGAAAAACATTGTGTTCATTGTCTCTTGTGTTTGATTGCTGTACTTGTTGTTCTCTTAGTTAAAGATCCTAACATAATGCTAGCTTGAATGTTGAAATACTAACATGGAATCAGAGCTAACCTGAGAATAAGACACTGTGAACTTGCGGGAACTAGGGATTCCTATTTTGTGGATCTATCTCCACAGATTTTCAGCAAAAGTAAGGTGCAATAACTCTCCTCCTTAGGGCACATTTTTCTGTCGAAGCAAAATCCAATTCTGAGGTTTTTCAGTTTTGGACCCGACACTACTACCGAAAATTAGGTCTTTTCACAGAAGAGGGATTTTTAGTGAGCCCAAGCCTGGATTGATCTCCTCCCCAAAATCGAAGTTAGGGATCAATTTCAAAGCATTTAGTTGGACAGAACTTCAAAAAATCAAAACCCTAATTTGCTCCTGAACCAGTTCTGCAGGATTTCAGCTCAAAATTCAGATCCGACATCTTGACCTCGTAAGATATAAAATATTTTGTATTTCCATTTGAGGTTCTCAGTTAAGATGTCTCATCATACCAAGTTTGATGAAAATCTTGAGGGAGCTGATAACTTCTGAGCTTGGAAGTATAGGATCTCCCTAGTCCTAGAAGAGAATGAGTTAGACTCCTACATCCATGAGGAGGTTCCAGTTCCAGAGGGAGATGAGGCTAAGGCATTGCATAAGAAGAAGTTGGTTATGGGAAAGAGGATCATTACTGATTCTATCAAGGATCACCTTATCCCATAGGCATCCTCTCTCAAGACACCTAAAGGTATGTTTGATGCCCTAACCAAATTGTTTGAAGGGAGGAACATAAACCGGAAGATGACTCTGAGAAACCAACTGAAAAATGTGAAGATTCAGAATGCAAAAACAATCTAGTCTTACTTCACAAGAGTTTCTCAGATCAAGGAACAACTAGAAGCAATTGATGAAGAAGTGGAAAATGCAGAGATTGTGATGACTACCTTGAATGGCCTCCCTAGGTCATGGGATTCTTTCATCCAAGGAATCTATGCTGGAAATAAGTCAATCAAGTTCAGCAGACTATGGGAAGAGTGTTCTCAAGAAGAAGCTCAGATAGCAGCTCGAGAAGAAAAGATGGCAAGCAAAGATCAAGCTCTCACGGTACACTCCAAGTCAACCAAAAGAAGATCTCATCACCATAGAGGTAAGCACTATCACAAATATAACACTAGAAAAGATTTATCTAGAGTCAGATGTTATACATGTGATGAAGCAGGACATTATGCAAATAATTTTCCTAAGAAACCAAAGCTATCAAAGAGGAGCAGCAAAAGAAGGCATCATGCTCATGCTGCAAAGGATGATGAACCATCCAAGAAAAGAACCAGATATGAAAGTGAATATTCTTCAAGCAAGGATGAATATGTTTTGATTTATGCTCTCACAGGAAACATTACTCATGGAAGCAATGATTGGCTCATAGATAGCAGGGATTCTAAACATATGATAGGATTCAAGGAATCTTTTGTGAGACTATCAGAACATGAATCACCCCACAAGGTGAAGCTAAGAGATGACTACCAATATCCAATAAAAGGTAGCGGGGAATCTTCCTATAAGCTGGACTTTGGAAAGTCTCTGACAATGAAGGAAGTATTGTTTGTGCCAGTACTCAAGAAGAACCTCCTCTCCATATCAGCATTAGATGCAAAAGGAATGTGGGTTGCATTCATATATGGTCAAGTCATCATGTGGCCAAAAGAAAAGACTATTAACGATGCAATAGTGATTGGTGAACAAGAACGAGGTTTGTACAAATTAAAGGGTAATCTAGAACACGCCTTGGTCCATGACACAATAGAGCGAAGTGAACTTTGGCATATAAGGCTTGCACATGTGCATTACAGAGCACTACCTATTGCAAGAAAAGTTGTTGAAGGTCTTCCAGAAATCCAAGCAAAACATGATGGGGTCTGCAAAGGATGTGCAAAAGGGAAGAATACAAAGAAGACATTTCCAAGCAGCAAAAGCAAAGCAAAATGAATCTTAGAAATCATCCACTCCGATGTATACGGTCCTATGTCATCAAACTCACTAAGCGGGTATGCATATTATGTTTCTTTTATTGATGATTTTTCTAGGAAGACATGGGTTTACTTCATGAAGAACCGTAAGATGAAGTATTCAGAAAGTTCAAAGGAATTCAAAGCCTTGATCGAGAATCACACTGAAAAGAAGATCAAGACTTTTTGATCAGATAATGGTGGAGAATTCACTTCAAATGAATTCAAAGAGTTATGCAAAGAATCAGGGATTAAGAGGGAGTTGTCCACTCCTTATAATCCACAACAGAATGGGATTGTGGAAAGGAAGAATAAAACTATCATGGAAGCTGCAAGAGCAATGCTTCATGATCAAGACCTTCCTATGCATCTTTGGATGGAAGCTTCCAGAAAAGCAGTGTACGTACAAAACCATACTCCACATAGAGTACTCGAGAACAAGACTCCTAAAGAAGTCTTCTCCGACAATAAACTAGAAGTCAGCCATCTCAGAATATTCGGCTGCCCAGTGTACATACACATTCCAAAAGAGAATGGGACTAAATTAGATCCTTCATGAAAGAAGGGTATATTTGTGGGATCATCTGAAAGCTCGAAGGCTTACAGAATATACTTCCAAGAATTCAAGAAGATTGACATCAACAGTGATGTGACATTTGATGAAGATACAACTTACAACAAATCCAAAAAGAAACCTGCTGAAGAATTGAAGAAGCAGAAGCACCCAGAATCCATGATACAACCATGAATGAAGAAGATCAACAAGAAGATCGAGAACTTGAAGAACCACAAAGACCTATAGATCCACCTCTAGAGAAGAATCCTCATAAAAGGAAACCTGCTTGGGTATGAGAACTGATCCAAGGTGTGGAAAGATATGGGGCTCGAGAAGAGAGTCACAGAGAAAGAAAGAGGACCAGATCCTGCTTCGGGTATGTAGCATTACTATGTGATTTCATTGATAAAGAACCTTCCAGTTATGAAGAAGCGGAAGAACCGAAAGAATGGAAGGATGCTATGATCGAAGAATACCAATCGATCATGAAGAATGATGTTTGGGATGTTGTCCCAAGACCAAAAGGGAAGTTAGTTGTAACTTCCAAATGGATCTATAAGATCAAACATGCCGTAGACGGCAGCATTGAAAAATATAACGCAAGATTTGTGGCTTGGGGTTTCTCTCAGAAAGAAGAAATAGATCATGAAGAAACCTTTGTACCTATAGCCAGATACACTTCCATAAGATCAGTACTTGCTCTGGCTGTAGTAATGAAATGGAAGATACACCAGATGGATGTCAAGACTACTTTCTTAAATGGTGTAGTGGAAGAGGAAGTGTACATAGAGTAGCCACTCGGTTTTGAGACACATGACAGTAAGTCTCATGTGTGCAGATTGAAGAAATCCATGTACGGTTTGAAACAGGCACCTAGGACATGGTACGACAGAATTGATAGCTTTCTATCCAGTTTGGGCTTTACCAAGAGTAAAGTAGATTCGAACCTTTACTACAAGGTTGAAGATGGCAACTCAGTGATGCTTCTACTATATGTAGATGATCTATTTGTGATAGGTATGGATGGGTTGATCGCTGATACGAAGAGAAAGCTTGCTGCCAAATTAGAGATGAAGGACTTGGGTATGATGCATTATTTTCTAGGTACAGAGGTGTGACAGAGTTCAGATGGAATCTTCCTTGGACAAGGGAAGTATGCAATAGATATCCTGAACAGGTTTGGGATGATGGACTGCAAGGCTATGGCCACACCTATGGCATCGAACCTGAAGCTATTGAGCGATGCTTCATCAGAGACGGTTGATGCTACGATGTATCGTCAGACAATTGGGTCCTTGATGTACCTGACGAACACAAGACCAGACATTTGCTTTGCTGTGAACACCTTGAGCCAGTTCTTGATAGATCCGAGAAATGTTCACTTAATTGTTGCAAAGCATATTCTGAGGTACCTGAGGGGTACAGTTGATTATGGGATCAAGTACGATGCGAAACAGAAGATTAACCTAGAGGGTTATGTTGATTTAGATTGGGCAAGAAGTGCCATCAATAGGAAGAGCACTTCAAGGTGTTGCTTCAGTATGGGATCAGGTGTGATCTCTTGGTTTAGTAGCAAGTAATCATGTGTGGCACTGAGTACAGCTGAAGTAGAGTATGTTGCAGCTTGTTCAGTTAGTTGTGAGGCAGTATGGCTGCAAAATATACTGTCTGATTTATTTGATCTCCAGATGGATGCTACTTATATACATTATGACAACCAGAGTTGCGTGAAGTTTTCAGAGAATCCTGTGTTGCATGACAAGTCGAAGCATATCGAGATCAAGTATCACTATATCAGGGATATGGTGCAGAGGGGAGCAGTGAAACTCTAGTATGTTGCAATGTAGGAATAGATAGCTGATGTGTTGGCAAAGCCATTGGCTAGGGTGAAGTTCGAGTACTTCAGGGAGAAGCTTGGTGTTCTCCAGATAGAGGTTTCCTCTAAGGGAAAGTGATGAGTCCCATAGCCATTCTGACGAGTAGGTCAGATGTAAGGGATGAGCCATTCTGTCATGGTAAGAGGATTGGTTCCTTCCATGTCAGATATGAGTGCTGAGATCCATAGCCATTCTGATGAGCAGTTCGGATGTAAGGGCTGAACCATTCTATCATGGTGAGAGAATTTGGTTCCTTCCATGTCAGATATGAGTGCTGACTGCCATTCTGGGAATGGAGGTACCTGGCCAGTTACCAGGAACGTTCAGTCTAAGACTGAAAGAGCCACTCTGATGAGTAGGTCAGATATAAGGACTGAGCCATTCTGTCATGGCTAAAGGATTAGGTTCCTCCCATGTCAGATGTGAGTGCTGGCCATTCTGATGAGTAGGTTAGATGTAAGGGCTACCGCCTTTCTGACGAGTATGTCAGATGTGAGTGCTGGCCATTTTGATGTAGGATGAGCTCCTACATAGATGTAAGGGATACCGCCTTTCTGATGAGTAGGTCAGATGTGAGTGCTGGCCATTTTGATGTGACTATAGGATTAGGTCCTATATGATCAGATACAAGGGCTACCGCCTTTCTGACGAGTAGGTTAGATGTGAGTGCAACCATTCTGACGAGTAGGTCAGATGTAAGGGCTATCACCTTTCTGACGAGCAGGTCAGATGTGAGTGCTAGCCATTATAATGAGCAGGTCAGATGTAAGGGCTACCAAAGTCCTACGAGGAGGTAGGCATACACCCAGCATGAAAGAAGGCTGGCTTTGTAGAACTTCCTATGATGAGAAGAATCATGAGATAGCACATATGATGATGGCCATAGGAGATCTAGATCAAGCTATGATCCAGATCCAGTTATGATGACTCTAAGAGATCCAGATCGAGTGATGATCTAGATCCAGAAGTGATGATCCAGATCTAGTGATGATGTCCAACAGTGATGATCCAGATCTAGTGATGATGATCTAGATCCAGTGATGATCTAGATCGAGTGATGATCCAGATCGAGTGATGATCAAGATCCAGTGATGATGATCCAGATCCAGTGATGATTCAGATCCAGAAAAGAAGATGGCATGAAGATAAAGATGACTTGAAGACAAACATGACTTGGAGATGCAGATGATGAGAAGATCCAGAGAAGAAGACCAGTGATGAAAATTGTGTCGAGAGAATACCTTCCTAGTTAAGAGGGAGCATTGATGTAATTGTAACTTTGGAATGTATTCACTTGTATTTCTTATCTATTGTAATCCGACGTTTATTCTGGGATTTTATCATGTTATGTCATGCCCCGATGTTCTGATCAGGAGAATAATTAATGTAAACAAGTCATGTCAAGTCATTATGGGTAACCCTCCTATAGTCTAAGGGTTAAAGTCCCCGCAGTTCCGGGGCACTACGGTAATTAGACTCTCCTAGGAGAGGTCGGACCTAGTAGGGTTTTAGTCATGCCAGGATTAGTATAAATAGAGAGCTGGACTCTCTATTTAGCACACATCACAAACACACTCAAGTGTAGCGCATAGTTGAGGAAGGAGAAGACATTGGGGCTAGACAAGAAGAAGGTTACTGCTGTCGGGAGAGATCTTACTGTTTTGTGGTTTTACCTTTTGTGCTGATTATATCTCTAAGGAAGTTGCGGGGTTTTCTCCATTTATGGTTTCCCTAAGAAAAACACTTGTGTTCATTTTCTCTTGTGTTTGATTGTTGTACTTATTGTTCTCTCAGTTAAAGATCCTAACATAATGCTAGCTTGAATGTTGAAAAACTAACAAATACATGCTTTGAAAATGTGGAGACACTACTTAATGGGCATAAAATTTCAGTTAAGAACATACCACTGTGGTATGAAATATTTATTTGAGCATCCAACATTAGATTCCAAGAAATCTAGATGGTTGGAGATTTTACGTGAGTTTGATTTTGAAATTAAACACATAAAATAAAAGGAAAACAAAGAGGTTGATGCACTCAGCAGAAAGGTGCAAGATATACATGTGATAGCCATTAGTTTTTGGCAATAAGATTTAAGACAAAAAATTGTAATTTCTCTTATTGAATATGAATTATATGTGCAATTAAAAGGTAAATTACAACAACATAATTTAGAAAATATTTATGAAGCTTATCATTTGGAAGAGGATGGACTTTTTATTTATAAAAATAGAATTTATATTCCAAATGTGGTGGATTTGAGGAAGATTGATATGGATGAAATCCATAAAATGCCATATTCTGCTCACCCATGATATCATAAAACAATTTCTACATCCAAGAAGCAATATTTTTTGCCAAGAATGAAAAGAGACATTGCCGAGTATATTTCTACGTGTATGAAATGCTAGAAATTAAAAGTTAAGAATCAACACCCAAAAAGTTGTTGCACCCTTTTCCAATTTTGGAATGGAAACAAGAAATGATTTCCATGTATTTTATCACATTTTCTAATAACTATGAAGCAGCATGGTTCCATCATGGTTGTGGTGGATAAATTGTCAAACTCAACACACTTTATACCTGTCAAATCTACATATAAAGAAGATGCCATTGCAAAGATTTTTTATGAGGGAAATTTTTAGATTGCATGGATTTCCAAAGGTAATCATTTTAGACAGAGACAAAATTTACTTCCAATTTTTGGAAAGTTCTTTTTATAGAATGGGGTACATAGGTGAATTTTATCACTGCCTACCATCCACAAACAGATGGGCAATTAGAAAGAGTGAATCAAATTCTTGAGGACATGATTCACATGTATGTGATGGACAAATCAATCAAAGTAGGAAGATTATTTGCACTTGGTATAATTTGGATATAACACTGGGTAGTAGTCTTTGTTAGGCATGAGTCCATTTGAGGCTTTGTATGGAAGAAAATGTAGAGCACCAGTTACATGGGACAATCCAGTAAACATAATTGTATTTGGACCATAATTGATTAAAGAAATGAAATAAGAGGTTGCAAAAATTAGGCAAAATTTAAAGGCGACCCAATATAGACAGAAAAGCTATGCATATAAGAATAGGATGCATAGAGAATTTAGTGTTGGGGATCATGTTTACCTTATAGTGAGGGAAAGGAAGAGTTCCTTGAATAATGGAAGTTGTTCCAATATTTCACCAAGATATTGTGGGCCATCTGAAGTGCTTGAAAGAATAGGGCCAGTTGCATAGATAATTGCATTGCCTACTAATACTACAGCAATAATGTTTTTCATGTTTCTTTGCTTAAGAAATATGTACATGATCCTAACAATGTGATTGATTGGGATGTGATTCAGGTGGAACTCGAGGGAGAGTTCCAAACTGAGCCACTATGCATACTAGACAAGAAGGTAACATTGCTACGGAACCGAGCCATCATACAAGTAAAGATGCAAGGGAAGCACTTCGATCTCGATGAGGCTATGTGGGAGTTGGAGGATTCCATGAAAGAGGAATACCCATTTTTGTTCTTATTTTGAGCAAACACCGAGGATGACGTTATTACAAGGGGGAGGAGATTGTCACTACCCCCAATTTTGACTTGGAATGTATTTAATAAAAATCATGTAAATGATGTAAATATGCTAATATGGATTCCTAGTGTGAATCTCAAGGCCAAGGCCCGACTAGTGAATGGATAAGCGGGTATGATGTATATATATTTATTTGGATCATATGGATGTCTTATCATGCCAATTCAAAATGCATGTAAATATTATGTTGGAAATCAATAAAATGGTCAAAGATGGTTGTGTAAAGAGCACTAAAGGGGATATGATTCCATTAGAGGAGATATGATTCCAATAGAGGGGAAGAGGAAGAGGGGCCCATGGGGAAAATAAATCCTATGTTTCCAAGTGACGACCTTATAACTCATCCAAAATAAAACATGTGCTTTAAATTAGCTAATTAATTCATTCTTGATTATTAACCTAATCATTGAATGCATGTGTGAGGTTGGTGGGGAAAGTCACTTCATATAGTTATTGAAGCATGGGGGTGGTGACAGTTATGTCAGTTGTCAGTAATCCTTTTCTTCTATGGTCAGAATCTATGTCATTTGTATTCACCATCATATCATATCCCTTGGATTCAACACCTTTTCATCATTCTCTCATGCATGTTCCTACACTACGTAGAGTTTTTTACCACTATTGTAGATGACCATTTATATGAGATAGTGTGGAACCCAGAAATTCGAATTTAGACACAAAAATGAATTTTGGAAAGGGAATATTGATGCTTTCAAGTGAGAAGAGAGGTTGGGAAATCTAGGAACCTTTACCCATAGATTTCTGCAAGTTGTGAATGCTTGAGAAGCCATAGTTAACACTACATGAGTTTCTCAAATAACATACAACAAATTAGGCTCTTACTTCACACATTGGTAAGCACTGAAAGGGTTTGATTCCCTTAGGAAACTATGGATCAGTGAAGGGGAATTCCTTTGTTGTGCTATGTGGGGAAGATGGAAAGAGTTCCATGTTGTGATGGATGAGTGATATACCTGTATGAGTTTTCTCTAAGCAAGGTGAGTAGAAGGGGTTGGGGGATGAGAGAGAGAATCACGTAGGTGTTTCCTTCACCCTAGTGGGATCATAGCCCATCTTGGGGGTGTCATATGTGATCAACAAGAGTATATGTTGGACATAGTGCCTACAGTTGGGTGGAAAATCGCTCTTACATAGCCAATTTTTTTTTTATCTCTTTTGTTAAATATAAGTATTATTTTGTTTACGATATGCAATGATATTTATTTATATGCCTGTAGTGATTAAGCTTGCATATGCATGTTATATGTGTGTAGATATTGATTTCTATTGTATATTTTGATGCTAAACTTGCACACACATTTTTATTTTTATGAAATTTGTAATTACGGCTATTGGGGAAAAATTTGGAAGCCTATATTAGTTTATGTCCCCTCCTATCAGTTGGATTGAGGGATGGGGCATCACTTTTTTTCAACACAATAATACTTGCAAACAACATGATATAATGATTGATTTGATGGATGCATGAATGATGGCCTAATAAAGAAATAATGATCGAACATGATGCAAGCACAACACATAAAAAAGAACAATTTAATTTACATTTTGAGAATAGTAGATACAATGATAATATGACAAAACCTCAAGGAAAAAATTTAATGCTAAAAAACATTGCATGTTAGCAAAAAAAGAAACTTATCAAAGGGTTTGAGAGCTATAGAAACAGAAATCAATGATTCTATAGCCTCACATTGTAGTAGTGATTTTACATAAGATGTCAAAAATGACTATTGAGATTAAAACAAATAGAGATTGAAGAAAACTTACATATAATCCCTACTCGAAGTAGAAAATAAATAAATAATATTTAGCTATGCGATTAATAATGATCAACAAAACAAATGATAACATTTATTGATAATATAAATGGAGTAAATAATAATCTTTATATTTGTTATTATTTTATTCCAAATAAATGAATTCCCCTCACCCTCCTCTACCTAAGTGTTCAAAATAGGGAATCTAGTACCTTACCACCACTATACATACCCCCCCTGCACCTCCTCCCCCACTCTTCCTCAATTTATTCATGTGGAGGACAATATTAACTACCGCTTACAATAGTGGTTGGTTACCGCATAGGAATTGATGTGAATGAAGAGTCTCATGACCTTTCTAGGCGTTACATCTTATAGGGAAGAGTTGAACCAATCAAGATAACCCTTGCGGGTATATATTTAAATTTTTTATAAAATTATATATTATTTCTTAGTTTTTAAATACATATGTTATTTGCATGCTTATAGGCCTCCTAAGTATTTTTAAGCATGGAATACTAATGAATCAAGTTTTGAGGAGACCCAATTATGTCACAAATTTTAAATATGCATTTGTCATACCAATGTGGTTACAATGAAGAATTGCATAATCAAGGATATATTTTCAAGGAAAATCCCCCAGATGGCATGTTCTAATCTTTTTTCCCAATGAAGAATATTGTGATCAAGGACACCCATTTTCAAGGGAAATCACCTTCATGATGTGTTACAATTTATTTTCCTAAAGAATAATTATTTATATACAAAGAGTTGAGAGGCCAATATCACCCTCATGCTTAGGCATTTTGCAAAAGTGATCAAGGATAAAAGAAACCATTCACTACAACAAAAACTGGATTTAGCATCTCTTTTTGCATCCTTTTTTGAGTCTAAACCATCTTTCAGTGTATTTTTCTTCATTTTCTGGTCAAAATGGAGCAATTTCACGGGTTGGTGCAATTTTAGGCATTTTTTGCGTACTTTTTATAAATTTGGTGCAAATTGTAGCGTAATTTACATAAGGTTTTGCACCTATTTATGCACCAGGTTTTGCATCAGGTTTTGCGACAAGTTTTGAGCCTAGTTTTGCACCTAATTTTGCACCTAGTTTGTACATCTACTCTTGTTGCGCCCCCTTTTACGCCCATGTTTGCCTCAAACTTTATGTCCTTGTTTTCATCCACTTTTGCATCCTTTTTTACATCCACTTCTGTATCCACTTCTACTTCATTTTTTGCATCCCTTCGTGCGCCAAGTTTTGCATCAAAGTTTACATCATGTTTTGAGTCTAGTTTTGCATCTCGTTTTGTTTCAGCCATTTTTGCATCCATTTTTTCATCCACTTTTGCACCCACCTTTTCATCCCTTTTTGCATCCCATTTTGCATCCATGTTTACATCTTTTTTTTCATCTACTATTGCATCCACGTTTGCATCCACTTTTTTCGTGTCCCAATTCATACCCATTTTTGCGGTTACTTTTACACCCACTTTTGCTTCAACTTTTGCATCCACTTTTGCATCTTTTTTTGCATCCAATTTTACATTAATTATTGCATCCCTTTTGCATCCATTTTTGCATCCACTTTTTCATCGGGTTTTGCGTTGGGTGTTACGACTACTTTTGCATCTACTTTTGCATCTACTTTTGTTGCATCCACTTTCACATCCAATTTTACATCCATGGTTGTATCCACTTTTGTTCCACTTTTTTCATCATGTTTTTCTTCCATGATTGCATCATTTTTTGCATACACTTTTGCATCACCTTTTGCATCCATTTTTGCTGTAACCGATTATGCGCCCACTTTTGTGCCTACTATTGTTGCATCCATGTTTGCATCCTTTTTTGCATCCATGTTTTTATCCACTTTTGCACCCAGTTTTACACCCAGATGTTGAAGATGAAAATTAGGATAATGATTATGATATTGAGGATGGTTATGATGATGATGATAATGTTGTTGATAATGAGGAGAACGATGACAATGATGATGATGATGACGATTATGATGAGGATGAGGAGGAGGATAATGGCAATGACGACATCGCCGATGATTGTGATGGCAATGCAATGAATGGTGATGATGATGAGTACAATCAGAATGATGATGTTAATCATCTTAAAAAATAAGTTGTTATTTGTCATGCATAAATCATGTGTGTCTTCCATGACCCTTTTCCACTAATCACATATTTTTGGTAGATGCTATTTCTTATGCCAAAAGTAATGATGAATAACTGATGAAAATGTCAATAATCATGATGATGATGTCAAGGAAAATAGTGATGATGATGACATGGATGATGATTATGCCGATGATGATGACTATTGTGATAATCATGATGACAATGATAAAGATGATGATTATCATCATCATCATTTCCATCATCGTCTTCATTAAAAACATCATAACTGTCATTGTCATCTAGTTCATCATCATCATCATTTAAAGCATATGGGATATGTTTACCATTTAAAGTATGCATAACAAGTGAGATTATTCTAAAACACCCCACCAAAGTACAAAATTCAAACCACAAGGGAAACATAATATTGAAATTGTTCCAATTTTCTTTCTCCCAACAAAACATGCTTCATTTTAGGGAATTATGTTAAAATCCATACATTCATAGTCCATCCATACTATACTTGTAATAAATGTAAATATAATACTTAACCGAATTCATAAAATAGGTAAATATTTTATAAACACCCTTATGATATATAAACTTCTTTCACCTTAATAATGGTAAAATATGTAAATATAATAATAACATATAATTAATATAAATATGTTACTATAGTTCATATGTTAAAAGATTTAATATAAATAAATATATATAGTTCATATGTTATGTGATTATGCACATATTATTTACTTATACATTATACAAATTAAAATATAGATTAAAACCTATGAAGTTTCATAGGGAGGCAAAGCAAAACATGAAGGATTTTTCAAATATAGATCTATGTACAACTACACATTTCCCAATGGGGCTTCTACTAAATCAATCTATGGATTTAGGGTTATTAGTATCCATTTGGTCCGTCTGGTCTGTCCCCAATTCAGCCATGAGAGGATTTAATTCGGTCATGAGGGGATTTAACATTATTCCACCCATGAGGACTTCTCATGGCCCATGAGGACTTCTGAGGGCACCTAGTTGGCAACGTGGGTGTCTTGATTCTCGGGCAAGGATGTTCAAAGCCTTTTTTTTGGGGATGGATCAAAGTAAACTAGGAGCTCTACCGCTGTTGATGCCTCTACTATCTTTGTCTTAGATACTGCTCTCTCATATACTATATAAGATATACCTATGCTGGTGGTGCTACTGAAGGTCACCAAAATTTAGATCGCTATCTCGTGATTGGATTTTGTATTACTACAGATTGACATTTATAGCTATGTTTTATGAGAGAGATTCACATAGATGGACTAATTACGACTAGCCAGGATAAGACCCAGCTAGGAGACCTAATCTGAGTAGCCATACCTCAAACTCTACGAGGGTACATAAATTACGGGGACAAGGGGCCAAATCCATATGATCATTGGATACTAAGAATGAACTGGGTGATCCTGCTCTGTTATAGGGACTAACGGATCGAGCACGCAACAGTGCGAAGCTTTGGATTTATAACGGATTGGGCGCGCAACACTGCGAAGCTTTAGCTTTATTATATATAAACTTCTTTCACCTTAATAATGGTAAAATATGTAAATATAATAACTTCTTGGTCGCACAAAGCTTGAAATGACCTTTTCTTGCTTGTAAGCCAAATATTTTCCACATAGGGATGACATTATAGACTAGGGCCCATGACCACACATCAGACATGATGTTATGGTGAAAGCATCCATATAACAATCGATTTCTTTGCTAATTTTCTTAAATCTATTTTGTTAAATTTTTACCTTTTTCTTTTTTCTCATCAGTTTTAAAAATAAAAGAAAGTACAACTTTAATAAGAAGAGATGAAATCCTATGTGGTCGGGAGGGAGGGGATTAAAATCCCTATTGGTTATACATAAACACGCCAAAGAATAAATTATATATCAATGGGAGGGTAGAGATGTTAAATGGGCTGGGTCGATATAAATGGGTTGGGTCGAGATTGAGCATGACCATCAAAATTGTTAAACTCCGTCGCAATCTTCACTTGCAATCAGTGTTCCATTCTTTATTTTATGGATTGCAACCAGCTGATTCCATCATGAACCCATTCATCCATTTTGCAAGGAGCCACGAAAAAATATTGCCACTGTAAAATATTAATTGATAATTTAATTGGTAACCAATTGTTAGAGGCATTGACACTATTGTGGCATCTGGGAATTAATGGTGTTATGGAAATTGTGGATGAGGAGGACTCGGAAGGTATAATTCTTGTTCAGGGTATGCCAGACAGGAATAATAATAAGGGTTATGTTGGGAATTAATGGTGTTATGGAAATTGTGGATGAGGAGGACTGGGAGGATATAATTCTTGTTCAGGGTATGCAAGATAGAAATAATAATAAGGGTTATGTTTGTTGTTGCCATCAAGGTTATACCTAAAACATATTAACACTGACCACATACAACTTAAAGTCATAGATCATGTATACATGTTTACGTCGAAGACTTTTTTCTTTGAGGTCTGTTTTTGGCCACCGTGGCCAAATTGGTCGTCCCTTCAACAAATACGATTTCGCCAAGTGTCTTTCTCAGCACTATATTATCCAATGGTTTTTTGTATTACCCTCGGGTTCCCCATTCATGGCTCAGGTTTTTCCACTCATTGTTTGGTGGTAACTTAAAAAGAACATGAATAAAAAACTAAAACTAGCACAGTACTCGATTGTACCCTGGACATTTCCATTGCTCCTTGTTCAATATTAACGTACAAAGAACATGGCTCGAAAACTAAGAGCACTTTACTTTACCTTACCTTATAGATATGGTCATCGCCCTTCTTTTCGACCAACGTCTTCTATGCATCACCATGTTCAATGCTTTCCCTCCCCCTGTACGACATTAAATCCTTTGCATGCCCCGGTTATTGCCCTAACGCAACTACTAGCAGTCATTTCCTTTCCTATGTTCCCTCTCATGCTCGCCTCCCTTGTGAAGGTTTAGGCTTCCTTCAAGTTGTATACCTGCGGCTTAACATTAATTGAAAGCTGCAGGGGAATCAATGACTCCAGTGCAGAATGTGTGGACTATTTCTCACATAGCTGGAATGGAATCTCCGTTAGCCAACATGATCTACACTTTTGTTTCTCCATTTTTCACTGTGTATTTATTGTCATTTTTTATTTTGTATTTAGATAATTTGCATACTAACAAAAAATAAGCAAATTATCCCAATAGGAAAAATAATCTATCGCACTTAGGAACACAGAGAACGTCAGCCGAGCAAACATCGATTTTCAGCTCTTCGAAGGGACAATCCTGCAAATATTGTAGGGCTCTATATTTGCAGGGCTCAACAAGAGGGTCCCCAAACTCTTCTTACGTAGGATAGAAGACCGACGCCTAGGGTATATTTAGCGCTCCAAACCCCAACAGACTCTCATTTTTCTACCCGTCATTTAGTCCATTTGAAGAGTTGGGCTTTGCCCTGCCCATGGAACAAGAATTTAGTCGAATCTCAAGTCTGTCACATGCTTTCCATTCCAAAATATTTCACATTTTTGCATGATTCGATTTCCTTCTGGTACTCTGTGCTGGTTGGGTTTTCCATCTATATTTTCAATTAAATGAGGAATTCGTGTAATGCAGTTTAGTTGTTTTGGTGGATAGGTGTGATGCTTGTAACTGCAAATATAATTCTTTGAGCGCGCATTGAAATATTTGTAGTTACATATTTTATTGAAAGTGCGTTTGAGAATAGAAATTTCAGAAAACGAGGTCAAACATATAAATCCATATCTTACTAAAAAGAGTTGGTATTTGTTTTTATCTAATTATTGGTTAAGAGTTTTTAAGATGGAAGGAATTAAAAGAGTAGGTTAATTGCTATAAAGTTAAGAACTTGAGTTATTCTTTAAATTACTTTTAAGGTTGTTTTAATTGGTTAAACATTTTTTAGACGT
>LPNX010740530.1:0-14859 GCA_001517045.1 Pseudotsuga menziesii | reverse complement strand
AAATTTTCAATCTCATTTCATTTTTAATTTTTTCTTTTGTTTTTTCACTCCATCACATTTACTCTACTTTTTATTTTTTTCTTTTCGATGTATCTTTGTATCTTTGCACCTCTTGGGGTAGTTGTTAACTTAAACCAATATATGTATGGAAACTTGGATATTAAAGCATCGACGTACCTAATTATCAACTACCCTGTCGTATTAAAACACAAAAAACAAATTACATTCAGTATTTTTTATAAGTTTGTTTTACAATTTGCAAATACCTTTTAATCAAAATAATCAACCTAAATTACTAAAAACAAGAAAGCTAACAAATCCATTAAGTGATAAAGTAATTCTCATTAGCTTTTAGAAGAAAGAATCTTGGCAAAAATGTAAAAAGATGAGGAGGCAAAACAACTGCCTGTAGACAATGGAGGCTCCTGCAGACAATGGAGGCCCAGAGATCTTGTGCTGGCCAAGGTCAAGGGATTTCTGGCATGGCTCACTAAGGTACGGCAGTCTATTTTCCATCCCCATTTGTTTTCCCTTATTTGATGTAAGCGATGCATGTTCTTGTTATTTGCATTTGCCACATCAAATTATATACTTCTTGTGCCCAGTTTTGATACCCGATTGTCGTCCAAGGGTTTCTGTGAATGTTTACAGATTCTCATACATTTCCACTGTGCATATTTCTTTCTCTAATTTCTGCAGTGGGAGTTCATTAGCTTCTATCAACTTTCTTTACCGGTCATATTTCTTTCTATTTTATATGGTGGGAGTACATTCACTTCTATTATCTTTATTTACATTATAGTTTTGCAAAGCACGGGTTTTTGTTGTAAGGTCATTAAAATGTACCCAGTATCGCAGCCATTGTTGCAATTTTCCTAGCACATTGCCCAGCATCAAGCAGGGTCGATTGCCCAATATGTGCCAATATTTTCTTCTTAATCCTATAATTGCAAAACCTGGTTGTTGCACGAGGGTTCTCTGAAACCCTGCACGAGAAATTTTCACAGCACATTGCCTAGCATCAAGCAGGGTCGATTGCCCAATATGTGCCGATATTTTATTCTTAATCCTATAATTGCAAAACCTGGTTGCTGCACGAGGGTTCTCTGAAACCCTACACGAGAAATCAAACCCTATATCAGATATTTGTGTTTAAGCCCAAGCGATGGATACAAGTTTGTGTTTTTTTTGTGTTTAAACCCAAGCGATGGATGCAAGTTTTTGTTTTTTTGAGGTGGAAATTGCCTACAGATTTGCCCCTAATATACAACCAGCTTTCTTTACCTATTTAACCCGAAAAGAAAGTCTGCCAAACTCATTTTTAATAAACTGGCTAAATTGGGTTATTATATGGAGTGCGAGGCTATCCGAATTCACCCCAGTCCCTATAGTGTAGTCATCTGCAAACCGTCCATATTGGAGCCTTCTCTTTTTACAAATAGAGAGGGTGAAAACATCCAATTCGTGAAGTACCACATTCATCAAGAGGGGAGAAGCATGCTTTATGTTTATAGCGTCTTGCATATGTGCTTGTTTGGATGACATACATTTAATTCAGAGAAGCTCTTTGATTGCCATGAGAAGCATGCACAACAGGAATGCATTTTTTCTTACTAAGAAATAGAATACATCTGCTTATGGATCTTATTTCAGAAATTAAACTAAAATTATTATTTAGCCTCCATTTTTGAATATTTCTCTGTTAGATTCTTTCATGTTTTAGTGTCGTAGATGTAAAATATGAAGTTTGAAATAACTGCACAAAGCTGTTCAGGGTTGTGAAAGTTCTTTTGTATCTGTAGATGCTGAAGGACTTCAATCATGTCAATCCACAGGATGATGATGAGGGGAAGATATTTGCGCAGACAAGGGTAATGCCATTTGTTATAACAATATTGTTATTCTCGACTAGATGTACAATGTCAATCCACAAGTCATGTGCTGTATTCATCATGTCTCACATAATTGTTGGGGTTCCCAAATGTTATGGTGAAAATAATTACTTTGTTTTTGCTCACTCTTGAACAGGTTATGTCTGCTGAAATTTCTGATTAATGTCCTCTCTTAATTGAGTCCAGTGTCCACTGTTTAGAAGGAAACCTGACATTGTTCTGTTTGCTTGTTTTATTTTATGATGTATGATTAGGATAAAAAATTGATATAGATGTTCCCTGTGTAGAGCTCCTTGCATTTAAATGTGGTAGCATGTTATCAGAAAATTGATGAATATAAGAGATCTCTCGAGTCATGCAATAAGGTATGGTACACAGGCTTCCTTATCTGTTTGTTTATTGGACATCATTGAATTATTGCAAGGGTCTGTAATTCAAAGGCATGCGCAGTACTTTTACACACAATTTCCATGGCAAAGTATAAAGAGGTCACCTAAAATCTCACATTTGAAACAAAAATAAAAAATTATATAAAGCTATGTTACAGGAAGCTACTCTAGAATTGTTTCCAACATCAAAAGGGCACAGTCCATACTCAGAAAGTCCAATCTCATGAACTTTCCAAAGCCATTGATCATGTTTTCTAGAGCCATTTTATGTAATGCTTAGCCAGGTCATTAATGAGATATTCCGATGAAAACAACTTATTTAAAGCCGATTCAGTCCTACAAGGTTAATTCTGTGAGCTCTGGAAAAGCTTTGAAAGAAAATGTATGAATATAAAGCTTTCTTGCATGGGAACAGATACATATTCAGATATGGATTGCAGGATGGTTTGAAAAGTTGGGATCTGGATATGGGGATACATAGTCAAGAAAATCGTATGTACAACACTAATACAACAAGAATATCTTTCAAAGTTACATAATATTCAACACGGGTAGTTTCCATCAGCACCACATTTTCATGGGGGTTTTAGGGTGGTTTTTTGGACATATTTGAAGATACCATTGAATAGGAAAGGAAAAAAGTCGAGAATATGTAGAAAGTATGCAAAACCCCTTCAATGGAAGATAAAACAGCTCATAAACCTGCAAAAAATACCCACCTACAAGAAAGCTAATAATTTTGTCATACTGCATTATGTAGTTTGTGGTAATAGACCACATCAATTGCAAATTTTTAATTAACTAATTGATCTAGTAATGATTCTATATTATTAATCAAGTTGTCTTAGAAGTTTAACTTCAATTCTCTTCAACTTCACATGGGATGTGCTCCAAAATTAGCTAACTCCTATATTATTTTCCTTAGATTGTCCTGTTGTTTACATTTTAATCAACATGCTCTGATGGTTTTCTTCCTTAGAACTACTTGTCTTAGTCCCCTGCAGGATGTAGTTATCATGGAGTCCAGCAGCTAGTTATGGAGTGAATAGAAAGGATGGATCCAATGAGCCTAAGTCTAGTTTTAAATTCAGTACTCAACGAAGAAGATTGATATCTCTATATTCAGCACGACCTTTCTTGAGTAGAGGATCTCGTGTACTAAAAAAATGAGGCTAGCAGTTGAGTGGCATGTTTTATTTCTGTAACAGGTACATGGCATTGATAGATCAGCAAAAATGTTTCATAACATACATTGCTCAGTAATATAAAGCTGATAAGAGTGTATCATATGGGTTTGTGTGTCTTTATAGATGAAGAAATTTAGAATCTAGATACGATTTTGAGTATCATTATTGACTACACAAAAATTAAGATGTTTTTTTCAACAATAACTTGAGCTTAAATTCAGACAAAGATCTTAGGGGACTCAATGCATACAATTTTGTTTGATATTTTGTCCTTGAAGGCATGCTTAATGGTAAAATTTATGTACTGCAGTGCCATGGTATTTTTGGTCTTTGTCAACTAAGAGTTAAATATGAAGATAAAATCCCAAGATAAGCAACTAGGTTTTCAAGTCTCAGCTTTAAGATATGTTTTGGTTATATTTGAAACATTTTCTACTAATTGATGCAGTCTGATTGCATTGCAAGAATTTCACCGAAGGACGGGAAAGTGCTTGGGTGGATCGTTCTTCACAAACTAAGGTAAATGTGTAATGTGTCAAAAGTTAAAACCATGAACCAGAAACATAAAAAATAAAATGTCCAAATACAGATTGCTCCAATCTGCTCCTGCAAACTCAAAATACAGACTTCTAAGATTTGTGTGTTTTATAGGGGGCTGTGCTATTTTATGGGAAAATGTTAGAGTATTTGGGTCTGATGCTTTGCCTTATTTTATTGTTTATTTATGTTTTTGTTGTGTGATTTTTCTTTCAATATCTTTTTTATTAAAAGGATATTCTTGGTTCCAGCTTAACATTTACCTCAGGACATAAATGGTTCCCCAGTGGACCATTCCACATTTGAAATCAGAAATGGATCCCAAGCGGATCCAAGACTTCATATTATATTATTGTGAAGCCCCTCTACTTGTTGTATTTTTTCCTTGTTCACCATTACTATGAAGCCCCTCTTTCTTTTACTACTGGCCCCTACATTTACGCACCTTCATAAAGGTGTTCAATCAATACCCATCTTCAACACTTTTCAATTTCATTTATACATCATTATATAATTATGCTATTTTAGGCCATCACATTTTCCAACTTGGGTGTAAGGTGTAGTAACAATTATGCTCTTTTAGGCCAAACACCTTTGAAAAATGCAAAGAGCTATAAAGGAAAAATGATTTTGTAGATATTCAAGTGGACACAAGTATGTGTCTCTGACATAGATACACCGAACAAGGAAAAGGAACAAACTTGTATAGTTAGCACACATGGGTGCAAAATATGGGTCCTTTTTCTTCGTGGGCACCACTTGTGGTTGAAGTTAGCACACATGGGTGTAGATCTGGAGCTATCTGTAAGTTTGTGCCAGTGAAACAAAGCTTTGTGGATCTTCTGATGCCATGATGTTTAGTTGGCTGTTACATTTCTGGAAAAGGTGTATTATTTCATTACATCCATAATTTACAAATATTTCTCCCATCACTGCCTGTCATGGATTCATGCCCTCCTCTTGTTAATGGCATGTTGTTTGGCATCTCTTTCTACCTCAGGTGTGAAGCATCTCTTTCTGGCCGGCATGGACTTGATTTGGGCATTGCAAGTCATATTTGATCTTCTATTTATAGCTTTCAAAGCTATTTTTGAATCTTTTTATATTATTCCTCAACTCTTCTTTAATTATTCTAAAGATTTTACCTTAGAAATTCAAAAGTATACACTTTCAAAAAACTGTCTGAAAAATAAATTCAAACTCGCTTGCTCCCTCCTTATTTGTTGGGACTACATTTGTGGCTTTTCAATGTTCACAGAGTCATAGGTTCTAAGCTGGTATCACTCTGATATCTTGTAGGTTTGTGGAAGACCTGCATAGACAATAAGAGAGAGAGAAGGAGAGGATACTTCTATTATTGTTTGAGCAATGTTCATATTGTACATCTTTATTCATGTGTGGTAGTTAGATAGTATTGAACTTAAACAAACTTTGTAACTACTAACAGAGAGAGAAGATACTTTTATTATTGTTATATAATGTTTATATTGTACACTCCTTTATTTGTATGTGTGGTAGTTAGACACTATCAGACTTGGAAAAACTAACTCCAAACACTAACTTGAACATTAACATTACGCCACTAACATTTCATTGTGCCTTTTTTTATATATTAATTTTTTATTGACTGTTATCACTACAACAATTTTAAATTTTTATAATTTATAGATGTGAAAACTTTGCCAATTTGTTTATATGCGTAAGGTTATGCTTGCATGTATGTATGTTTCTCTTAGTTAAATTCTGTTTTCATTTTTTATATTTCTGTGGTTGATAAAATTCTTGTGGGAGGGCTCTACTAGAGTTAAGGTTTTGATGTAATTATGGGCTAAGTTTTCCCCATGCTCCTTTATCCTTAATTCAAACAAGTGATCCGTCTCTCTAATATATAGTTTTCTACATGGACACATAATCTTGTAGATGTGTTTTTGTTGTCAAGGGTCCCTGGGATCCTTGATGGATTTTCACAGAGAGATATGGTGTTTTGTCTTGTGGGAGTGCTTTGCTAGGGAAAAGATATTGATAGTATTATGGGTTAAGTCAGCCCCATGGTCCTTGATCCTTATATCAAACGAGCATCCCGTCTCTCCTATGCATGTTTTGCTGCATGGACACATAATCTTGCAGACTCCTATTTGTTGTTGAGGGTCTGTGTGATCCTTGATGGATTTAAGCATCCCTATGATAACATACCATTAGAGGAATGCTAAAATCCCTCCAATGGTAACATCCCTCTGGTAACATAACATTAGATGTATGCTAAAATCCATCAAGGATCCCATGGATCATTGAGGGCAGAAAGGTGTCCACAAGATTGCATTTGTGTTGAAAATCGTATATAGGAGAGATTGGCCGCTTGTTTGAAGTAAGGATCAAGGAGCATGGGGAAGACTTAGCCCATAATCACATCAAGACCTCTGCCCTAGCAAAGCATTCTCACAAGATGAAACACCATATTTGTCTTGAGGATTCCAAAGTCATTATGAGAGTAGATCATTACTGAAAATGGTGTCTAAGAAATGCTATAAGATAGAAAAGCATCTCAAGAATTAGAAATGCTATAAAATAGCAAAACATCTAGAGAATTTAAACTAGGATGGTATACTAAATATTTGTGAGAGCTGAATTCCTTTATTCCAGCATCAAAGAAATTATATAAATGGGTAAACTGTCAGTAGTCCACAATTTGAAACGAAGGTTACTATGTTTATTATTGTTTTGTCTCATGGCTGGCATGGGTTCTGCTGCTCCAATTGTACATATAAATATGATGATTGGTGGCCCACTTAAAATCAACTTGCATCCTGAAGATGATCCTAGATAGCAATTTAAAACTATTTTCATTTGGCTAAGTCCATACTCTTATGTCATAATCACCTAGGCCTTGCACCTGGAATTTAACCTAACGAATAGACTGATATTACATTGCTGAAATACAACAAAGTAGAAATGTCAAAAGCATCTATTAACAGAAAAACAAATTGCAAGTGTTAGATGAGATACACAACTAAATTGAGAAACCATCAAATATCAATTGATGGCTTATCTCTGACTTTAAAATTCTGGATCATTTTGAAAATATCTAAAAATTTATCAGTCAATCGACATCTCTCAATCATTTCACTTCAATTTCACTTGACAAATTGGTGCATCATAAATAACTAGCAGTAATCTTGGCAATGCTAAGAACCACCTTCAAAATACCTCTGTGCACTAGTTCTCCGGGAAGATGATACCATCCATAGAAGCCAATCAAAATGATCATGACTTCCTTTACAATGATGGCATATAAGGCTGCAGCCTTAATATTCTAAATTAGTAATCACGTATCTCTGGTAGCAAGCGTTCTACAAGGGAAGGGTTACTGCATAGAAAATTGATTATAAAAATTTAGATAGATCCTGAAAAGTGCTTGGCTCTCACTATAACTATTCAGTTATGTAGAATTTTTCCTTACTCAGACATGTAAGACATTTGTTCATGGTGTTCCAGAAAGTACAAAACACACATATGACCCAAAGAAGTTGCATCATATGACTCAGCAAGATCATATATACTTGAAAAATTCTCTAAAGTAAGGTGCTAAACAGAAAAAAAATTCTCTAAAGTAAGGTGCTAAACAGAAAACATAGATCTCAGTGCTGAGGCTGGACAATATTATAACAAAAAGGAAAAACTGCAATGAAATAAAAGAATACCTGTGCACATACTACTCTCCCAAATATACCTGCAAAGTTTTTTAAATATGAACAACAAACACAGATTAAAAGAAATTCATTCCAAAACTAAATTGATAATCTTGTTTATTAGAGTAGAAATACATTAATAATTAATAACCAATCCTCATAAGCAGTAGAGTGTTACTAAAATGAGTTGCTTGCTTGCTGATAAATATCGTTTGAGAAGTAGCCTACCGAGTCATGAAGCTACCCTGCCTCCCTCTAAACCTTGATAGACATTTTTCTCAACAATTATCTACAAGATATTTCTGATGTCAATCATTATAAGTATTTCTCAGGTGTTATCACATTTCATGGCCATATTACTTGGGTGTTACAATGACCACCTCCAGATTTGTCAACAGGCTGTTACAGGCATGTAAAATGCACTCTCTTTAATATATATCACAGATTTATAGGCATGTAAAATTCACTCTCTTTAATATATACAAGCATGATTTTACAACTAGAGATTTATATTCATGCAACATGTGGTGCTATTCTCATAAGCGGGATATTTTTATTTTTGTTATTAATTTTACTATGCATATACCCTTGTTCCCTGGGCCATTAGGATTGTACCTTTTTACGTCCATGGCTTGTGCAGTCCTCCCAAGGCCATTAGTAGAACATGGGCACCTAAAAAGTGTGGAGCTAAGATTGAGTCCCAAGTCTAACCAGTTCTAAATCGGAATAATAAATGTTCTGTCTACTGCATGATGATCTGTATTTATATGATGTTTTCTTTTGCAAATTCTCCCCACAATGGCTTTCATTACTTATCTTCCTTTGGGCACCCTACTTTGCATCATCTAGGATTATCAGCAAATGCCTATCTCTATGGTATGCAAAGGTTTGCAAATGGAGCATATTATCATTTCCAACTTTCATAAATCCCAGAAAGAAAAGAATACCTGCCACTGAAATAGACAAGGGAAGGCATCAGCCACAAATAAATGAGCAGTCACAGAGTTCTATGCACATGCAGATTCAGAAACATAGTTGCAGGAAATTATTATTGTTCACAAATTACTATAACATATGGTTTCGAAAGCATCAGCTGCAATAATTGGGCTGCATTCTTGTAATTGGGTTGCATTCTTGGAGTGATAAACAAGTTATTCCCATTCTTGTAAGAGTTTGCAATGCTGATCATTTGGTCATGTTCTTTTTCCTACTATTGTTTGCTAAATGCAGCCAAAGATATAACATTTGATGGGAAAGCCAATAGCTATTGGTAATAAGTTAAAATCAGGTTCATAACAATCATGGAATGTATCTTTTATTTTTTGGCAAATTTTAAAGGGGTATTTTATTAGTATAGCAGCATAACACATTTGGGCCAATGCTGTTTAATTCCATGTTTATGACTGGAGAGATTCTATGTCTGTCTATCCTATTATCTATACACGTTTTTATCCCTTCTAATATGCCTTTCTGTATGAGGAGAATACACGATTTTACTTTTGAATGGCCTCTGATGCATTTCACCATAATACCTCTACTGTGATGCCATCTTTGTCTTTGTCAAGGGAAACATTCTTGAGGCCTCGAATTTAATGAGACAATAGCTCATCATCGCGTCACAGTGTTTGAATACATATGTAAAGGTCAAGCCTCTAAGGGATAAGAGGATCCTAATTGTCTATAATCCATCCCATGTCTCATTACAATCCACTGAAGCCTAATCTGCATATGGATGTGGGAATTTAACAAACTGGCTTGCAAGATTGATAAAAGTAGCATCTAGTTTGAACAAAATGATTCGACTTCCTAGTCAGTTTGTCAAAACAATTATATGGATGCAACTGGGAATCGAATCTTGAAAGGAAAGCTTTAATTAGGAGAATTTCTAGCTACTGTTGGAACCACATCAGTTAGGCTCTGGTTCAATGCTCCGATTTGTCAAAGAAATGATGCAGTTGAAATTGAACATCCAATCTAAAAAGAAAATAATCAATCCATAAAGTTTCTAGTTCTGCTTGGAATCAAAGCAAAGACCTATAAATGTTTTCATCCATCTTTGGTCACTTATGAAACTTGCCATATGCTTTGTCACCCATTAGCTTGGATAGCCAATTTGCAAGAATACAATTTAGGTTGCTAAGGCGACTCCTCATCCGTAGAAAAATTACATGCTCTAATAAATTGCAGCACCTTTAAATATTGCAACAATCTTACACCTCTTTTTCTTAGGTTCACCAGGATTAAAAGAAGATAGCCTCGCTCACTTACCCTAGCGAGAGGAAACAAGTAGATATTTCAAGGCGGTAACCTATATTGGAAGGGATAAAGTTTGCACTGCTTTTTCATTGCAAGTGCCGATTATGTTGTATATATATTTTTTTCTTGTGCAAAATCAACATATATTTATCCTTAGGCAACGTGTACCATTAGGTACCATAGGAAGGAGTGTTATGTGTTTTTTTTTAAAGAACTAATGGTAGTTGCATACAATATTAAAGATTTAGAACATGTAGCATGAAGGTAGACTAGATGTAGTAGGCGTCATTAGGAAGGAGAGGTATGTGTTTATTTTTAAAGTACTAATGGTAGTTCCATTAAAGGGGGTGACCTATATTGGAAGGGATAAAGTTTGCACTACTTGTTCATTGCGAGTGCCGATTATGTTGTATATTAATTTTTCTTGTGCAAAATCAACATATATCTATCCTTAGGCAACGTGTACCATTAGGTACCATAGGAAGGAGTGTTATGTGTTTTTTTTAAAGAACTAATGGTAGTTGCATACAATATTAAAGATTTAGAATATGGAGCATGAAGGTAGATTACATGTAGTAGGCGTCAATAGGAAGGAGAGGTATGTGTTTATTTTTAAAGTACTAATGGTAGTTGCATTCAATATTAGTTGTAATAGGCATCATTAGGTCCCACTAGAAAGGAGTGTTATATGTTTATTTTCAAAGTATCAATGCTCGTTGCTTATAAGATTGATGATTTAGGACATGGTGAATGAAGGTAGATTAAATTGTAGGTGAAAATATCAAGTAATAATGAACACTATCACTGACCATGACAAATATTGAAGTCCAAGCTTAAAGTAGGTGGGTAGTCCCTCCTATGAAAAAGACATCCCTTATGTGTTTAGTGAGTTAAAATACATAATTATTGCTATGTTATGATTGCATGATGGGATAAATATTACTTTGATAGAATTCTCCAAAGTTAGTCCATTTTTCATGTGAAGGAAGGTGAGTGCTATTGATTGTTGCTCTTATTCAGAGTGATTTTGATATGATGAGTTTGTTTGTTTGTATACTGCTTCTTTTAACTATTAATAATATCAATGTACATTTTACACATTTATACATAAACAATGGGTTGTGTAGCTTATGTCACAACCTAATAACATTTAAAATGTTAATCCAAATTGCTTAAAGAGCATAAAAATAGTTATCAAAATTGGCACCTGGGAACTCACATTTAGTGATTTTCCATAAATGTCACTTAGCACCCAAAATATAGCAACCCTAAAGCTTTGCCATTAAGGAATGAGAGGATGAAATCACACAAATCCATGAACATCAATTATGTTTTCATTCAAAGTGGACTCCTATCCATCATTAGCTAGCTTAGCATTCATGACAATGGTTGCCATCCATTGCTCTTGAGCAACTTCTCATTCTTCGAGAAAACAAGGCAAGAACTTGTCATTTTTACATTTGTGGGTGAGGATGGCCTATGAGAGGCTAATTATGGCATTGTCCATGCATTCTTGTACATCACAGTGAATTCTATGCCTTGACCTCTCTTTAGAGTGATGCAAGTACTTGGTGCAACACAAATGTTGCAAGAGAGTCCATAAGATGCTCATTGCTTATGCTACAAAGAATTTTACCATAATACTCAAACAATTGACATAGAGGCTCCACATCCAACTCCACTTTTTGTTCTTATATAATAATCTTCATATAGAGATTAACACAAATTAATGAACCATTTACCCATTAAGAACTTTGTACATGTTCGACCTGGTTAAACAAGATGTGTTCTTTTTTTTTTGTATGAGGAATATGATAGCATATCCAATGAGTTGCAACACTTTTTGAAAACTAGTGAACTAAAGCATTTTATCCTCTTAAAGGGTGACCTTCCATGAAATGGGTGTAGGGGGATATTGAATGGTCGCATGACGATAAGATTGCGTAATTGTTTAGGATATTTTGTTGCCTGAGCACGGCAAATTTTTTTGCTTATTAGTGTGTTTGGAAAAATAAATTGGATTTTAAGCATGCTTGTCTTTGGATCTTATTGTCTTTTATTAGAATTACAAATGATGAAATCTATGTGTTAATATTGCTCCTCTTCCCGATTCTTAAAGGGTGCTAGCTCAATGGAAGAGCACCTGCTTTATAAGCAGGAGATTGGTGGTTCGATTCCTCCATGCCCTAATGATATCGCAATGTATTTCTAAAGGTAAAAAATGTAGTAGTGCAAAATGGATGCAATATTAGACACAATACTAAATGCAAAACATGATGTAAAAGTGGAAGTCACACCAAACACAAAAGTGGACACAAAATACGACCTTATTTCAGACGTAAACGTGGACACAAAAATGGATGTCACACTAAACGCAAAATTGGATGCAAAAAGAGACTCAACACTAGACACAATTAATGACTCAAAACTAGATGTAATAATAGGTCCAAAACTAGACGCAACAATAGATGAAAAAGTGGATTCCTAACTAGATGTAAAATTGGACATTAAATTGACCACAAAATATGGTGTATCGATGGACATAAAACTAGGCATAAAACCAGGTGCAAAACTGGAAGCAACATTTGGCGCAAACAAAAACTTAAAACGAGACACAATTTTAGATGCAAGACGGGACAAAACATTGGATGTAAAACTAGATGTAATATTGAATGCAAGATGGGATGCAACATTGGACACACAACTATATGCAATATTAGATACAAACATGGGTGCAAAACTAGGCACACCACTAGGCCCAACATTGGGTGCAAAATTGGGCTCAAACATAGATGCAAAAAAAGACGTCAATCAGGATGAAACACTAGGTGCAAACCTAGATGCAAAATATGACGTAAAACGAAATGAAACATTTGGCACAAACATGGATACAAAAAAATACGTAAAATAAGATACAAAATTAGATGCGAATGGGGATGCAACATTATAAGTAAATTTCGATGCAAAACTAGACGCAATATTGGGCCTAAAATTGGATGCAAACCTAGATGCAGAATTGGACACATAATTTTATGTAAAACATGGTGCAAAATTGTTTGCAATACTCAATGAAAAACTATGAGCAAAATAAGACGCAACATTGAATGCAAAAAAGAGCATGAAACTGGGTGCAAACAAGGATGTAACAAAGGACACAAAAAAAGATGCAATAGAAGTTGAAAAATCGGGCGCAAATAAAGGTGTAACATTAGATGCAAAAAATTGGGCGCAAACATGGACACAAAAATGGATGTTAAAAAGGACGGAAAAAAATATGCAATAGACGTCATTTTACAAAAATGTACAATAGCGCCTGGTTTAGTGCCAGATTGTTCACCACAATTAGGAAAAAATTACACTAAAATCTAGTGCTAAATTCGACGCTAAATCCAGTTTTTGTTGTAGTGATTCATCTCCCAAAAACTTATCCTAGAGAAACACTCTTAGGATATTATCCAACATAAAAAATTCTCTCATCAAAGGATACCAAAATGGTGAATAATACACATTAACAACTTACAAATTTCAAAATTATGGTAAGCTCACAAACAAAGGGAAAATTATTATAATACCAATGTTATGGATTTGACTAAACCTTGTCAATTTACTAATCCTATTTTGTAGAAAGTGAAGTCATATTTCCGAAGGGGATGCCTAGAAACTTCACAATCTCCTTCACTCTCACCCCCCTCTAAGGTTAACCAAACTAGGTAAGGGTCTCCACAATTTCAATCCATTAGAATTCAAATTTATGCTCACTGATGACATGACCCAAATAATGTAGAATTTGTTTAAGAACCATAGTTCCTTGTTGACTTATTCACACTTTAATAGTATGGAAACAATTTAATAATCAATGAGGTGGTTATTAAGACCCACCTTATCCCTTTGGATTTGAATATACTTCCCTACATCATTAGTACTTCTATAAATTATCCAAGAGCATCAACAACCAACACATGGAAATACATTGCAAAAGGGTACCCCTTTCAAATAGATTTATGCAAGTGGATAAGGTAATAAATTAAACCATTAATGGACACCAAAGTAGAAGAATAAATCAAGAATGTGCACATTATATTTGGAAACAAAGAAAAAGTCAAATCAAAATATCAACGATAAAATCCTAATCAAAACTATCACAAGATTTGTAAAAGACACATTTTTCAGCAAATGAATCATACTTGATCTCCTTCACCATCTCCATACTTTACTTGTAATTAACCTTCTTTTAACAAACCACATATACCTTGATATCACAATCTTGGAAGCAACCTTTTCAATTTGCACAAATTCTTTGGACAATATTTATAAGAAATATTAAGAGTGGTTGATTCCCATCCACTAATGGTGTCTCTAGTAGACATATTCTTCGGATGTACCTAAACTACATCTTGATTTAAGAACTCTATAACCCTTCCAATTTGAATTTGTCTTGGGCCATCATTAAAAGGTCACCTACAATAGTATTCCACATTGTCTTAAAAATTTCACAAGGAAACTCATTTAGTCGTAGAGACTTACCATTGTTTATCTTGGATAGGATGAGGTAGACATTTTCCTACTGAAATTTTCTTTTAGGGACACTTTTGATTGAAACAATTGTCTTTCATTATTCATATCTAGCCTACCAACCCCAATAATAATAGAATTCAAAGCCAATATACTATAGAAATATAATCCAACCGTGTTCTTAATCTCATATATGCCATGCTCCAAAATGCCATGAGGATTCCCTAGAATTCTCTTTGGTTGAATAGTAATGGAAGAGTGCACGCAATAGATTAAGTATAGTTTTATAAGGATCCATCAGAGAGTTTCCCTTCTTAAAGACCATGAGACATTAATTTTGATCCATTACATCTGGAAATAACGACAATGACTTTACATGGCTTAATACTTATTTATTGTA
>LPNX010740498.1:69346-106018 GCA_001517045.1 Pseudotsuga menziesii | reverse complement strand
CTTGATCGTGCCAGTGTTCATGAGATTTCAGCTCTCGTGACTTGTTCCAGTGTATGTCAGACATTTCCAGCCACTATGGAGATCTTGATTTATTTGTATATCTTCAGCCTTGTGGAGATCATGTTCCTTTGTATATCTTCATCATGGAGATTCTGATCTATGTATATTGTACGTGGCGATGACCACATATGTTCTATCATGTATCATGCCTATTCATGGCCATTGTACTCTTATGTATCCGGGACTGCTAGATGTATTTGCAGATTATATACAGAATTGTATTATGGTATTATGCTGATTGGTGGCTGGTCTTCCATTTGGGTACCTTCATCACTTCCTTCCTGGGATGGACTTATAATGTATTTCGGCCATCGTATATCCCCTCTGATCTCATACATTAGGGGGCATCTGTTATAGCAGATTTCACCACACTAGGTGAATCACACATTGTATGGCCTTCCCTTGTCCCGCTGCAGACTCATTAGCCCCTTTGGACCACTTTATATCTTTTGATGTTACCTTGATCATCCCTAAAAACATTAGAATATTGATATACGCGACTTTTCCCTCGATATCCGCGTACATACGCGGATATTTCCCCTATAGTCGCGTACATCGGGATGTGTACATAAATCCAAATCCTTTTCGACTGTTCCTTGACTTGGATCCGACTCATATGACTTCTGGCCTTCCATATGCCTTGAGATCGCACGGATTTGACCCTTCAGTATCCCTTTGAAGAACTATATAAGGAACCCATTGGTACATTGAAAGCATAAGAGAACTTTGAGAGTAACAAAACTATAGTCCATTGTTGCCAAGATTTATGCTTGAGTCTGCATCCCTTTGTCCCTTGGAGCACTGTTGTGTTCTTCCCAAGCTTGCCTTTCACTAGTAAGCTTGCTATCGAAGTGATGGAGGATTGAGGTGGTGGAGGCCCAAGTGGGGGATTCACTTTCTCCGATTCACAGACGTGCCGTTAGAGGTTTTCACTTGCAATCTCTGATTCTTATTAATAGAAATATCTTTTCCTGTCCAGTAATGTGTATTTGAATGAATATTATTTCCATTGGAATATGTCAAATGCTTATACATTATTGATTATATATGCTAGAATAGATCTAACACCATGAAATATAGTATGCTTGTATTGTTTACTTGTTGTTGAGGACGTGCTATAACAATTCAAGCTGAAGATTGGAAAGCTCAATGGGGATCTACTACAACCGTTCGGAATAAGGTACGAGGTTCGATCCTTTAGTGTTAGATTGTTTATTTCTATTGCATATTGGGAAAGATTGATTTCTGGAGTCTAGCTGTCTGTTGTGGTACCCCAAGCCATAGGAATTTCTCTCCGTAACAGCATGCAGAAGAAACGGTGGCTTAATAGCCCAAAACGTGAATGTCCTCCTCAAATCAATTCTACCATGCAAAATAACATCTTCCAGAAAGGGGGTACTGCTGATAAATTGATTGATACTCAAGTTGAATGACCCTTCTTCCCAGGGAAGGGTAATGAAGGTGCTCTGAGATGAATAGAAGTAGCAAGTAGAAGGTATGACCCTTGTATATAAGAAAATTAATTGCTTTGTCTCTGACCATGATAACACGGTATGATGGTGGAACTCTCTAGCTGGATGAATACTCCACCTCCCGAAATCACTGTTGAATGTAACCAGATGATGAACTAGTGGTGAACCTAGATGATCCAACTTGATGATGAACTAGGGTAGATAGATTTTGATGCCAAAATACACCAGTTAGTTGAGCATGCAGTCAACCCCAACTTAGCTCGCCAAGTTCTCCAATTCGACTCCACAAATCAATAATCATATAGGTGTCTTCTCTATTCACTTGATCTTTCTTTTATAAATTTCAATTGCAAAAACCCTAACTTTTAACCTAATTAGTCAGTTTAACTTCTAATTTGCAGTTGAATTGCATGCATGTGCATGGAGACTTAATCGGATGCATGTATCATTAAATAATGCTCATATGTCATGCATGCAGGTGGCCTTTAGATCTAATGTCCCTCTTTCACCCAATAGTGATATAATATTGATGCCCTAGATCTTCTATATATGGCATCAGTCTTCTGCTGATTCCTTGAGTGTTAGTACCCATTCGAACCTACAAGAGTCACATAGGTTAATGGGTCGGTCCTCAATGCCTAATCAGAAGAGGACATTACAGTCCTCCCCACTCGAATTTGCTTGTCCTCAAGGAACTGTAAAGTTGGGTGCTGTAATGCATGTTATGCCTCCCAAGTGGCCTCCTCTATAGGCAGATCTTTCCACTCAACCAAGTAGTCTCTAATGATTTTGTTCCTTAGTTTCTTCTCTCGCACCTCTAGGATGTGCTCCAGAATCAGAATCAATTGCCCCTTGTCTTTAAGGGGAGGCATCTCGGAAGACGTAACAATATGTTGACCGACTGCCTTCTTGAGGTTGGAGACATGAAATACGTTGTGAGTCTTTCTCTTTGGGGCTAGTTCTAGCTCATATGCTACCTCTCACACCTTCTAAATGATCTTCTATGGAGCATAGAAGCGAGGTTGGAGTTTTTCCACTCCTTTCTTTTTAAGAGATGACTTTTGGTAAGGTTGGAGACATAAATAAACGAAGTCTCCCACCTCAAAATTGTGCTCAACACTGTGCCTATTTGCATATATATTCTATTGATTCTGAGCATCCTATATCTTCTTCATGAGTATCTTGAGGATATCTTGACCGTCATGAATCCACTCTTTGGCTTTGAGGGCCCTGCTATCGCCAAATATCTAGTTTGCGAAAGTGGAAGCATCATACCCATACAGGGCTTGAAAAGGGGTCATCCCAATGGTCATATGGTAGGTGGTGTTGTAACAATGTTCACCCAAGTGTAACTGTTTGATCCACGTCATCTGCTGACCTAATACATAATTTCTCAAGTATCCCTCAATCCACTTATTGACAATCTCTGTTTGCCCATCACTCTACGGATGATAACTTGTGTTCATGGCTAACTCGGTCCCCATTAACTGGAAAATCTCTTGCCAAAAGGCTCTCGAGAATTTGTTGTCTCTGTCATTGACAATGGTCTTGGGTAACTCGTGGAGTCTAAATACCTCTCTGAAAAGTAGTTCTGCTACTTGTGTTGCTGAATAATCTGATGATAGGGAAAAGAAGTGAGCAAACTTGGTTATTCTATCCACTACTACGTACAAGCAGTCTCTGCCTTGAACCTTGGGCATCCTAGTAATGAAGTTCATAGAGATGCTCTACCATTTCTGCTCGGGAATAAGTAATGGATGTAGTAAACCGACCGGGTGGATGCGCTCTATTTTGTTTTGTTGGCACATGCTGCACTCCCTCACATGTTGTATCACATCTTTCTTGAGGTCCTTCCATGAGAACCTTTCTCTAATCTATCTATAGGTCTTGAGAAACCCCTCATGCCTTGCTAATGGTGAATCATGTGATGGCTGTAAAATTTTCTTCTTAAGGGGAGACTCTAAAACAAAGAAGATTCCATTTTTGTCGTATATGATGTCATCAATGACCTTGTACCTATCATCATGAATCTGTCCATCCAATAGCTCACAAGCAAACTTATCTTTGGAGTACTCAACCAAAAGATGGGACCCCAATCTGATGAAATGCTCATAAGGTATAAAGTAGCTGGCCGTTTAGAAAGTGCATCGACCACTACATTGCTCTTCCCCTTTACGTACTCAATCTCAAAGTCATAGGCCTGAATTTTGCTTACTGATTTCTATTGTCTCTCGTTTAGCTCTTTTTGCTCTAGGAAGTATTCCAAGCTCTTTCTTAACCTTGAATCTAGCACCCACTAAGTACTACCTGAACTTAGTCAGCGCATGGAGGATGGATAACATCTCTTTGTCATGTATCAAATAGTGGTTCTCATAGTCTTTGAGCTTCATGTTCTCAAATGCAACAGGGTGATTGTTCTGCATTAAAACTGCCCCAGTTCCATCTCCCGAAGCATCACATTCTAACACAAAGGATTGAGAAAAGTCTGGTAAAGCTAATATTGGGCATGAACTCATTACCTTCTTTATTATCTTGAATGTTTGTTGTGCTGCCTTTAACCAAATGAATGCCCCCTTCTTGGTAAGATCTGTGAGGGGTGCGGTCATCTGTGAGAATCCACTGACATACCTCCTATAGTAGGTGCAAAGGCCCAAAAATCCCCTCAGTTCTATCCCATTTTTAGGTGTAGGCCAATCCAAAACTGCCCAAATATTCTCTAAGTGCACTTGGACCCCGTTGGCCCTGATCACATGTCCTAAGTACAACATCTCATGCATGTCGAACTCACACTTGGATATTTGGGAATATAGTGACTGCTCCTGTAGAATACCAAGTACTTCATCAAGATGTCTCAAATGTTCTTCCCAAGTTCGACTATATATCAATATGTCGTCAAAGAATACCATAATATATTTACGTAACTGCGTCTTGAAGATATGGTTCATGCATGACTGAAAAGTAGCTGGTGCATTAGCGAGCCCAAATGGCATCACTAGAAACTCATAATGTTCGTAGTGGCAACAGATAGTGGTCTTTGGAACATCATGTTCCCTGACACGAATATGATGGTACCTTGAGCGGGGATCAATTTTGGAAAAGTACTTTGCCCCTTATAGTTCATCCATCAACTCATCAAACCTAGGGATGGGATACCTGTTCTTTATGGTATTCTTATTGAGTGCCCTGTAATTAATGCACATGCGTAAGGTTCCATCTTTTTTCTTCACTAGCACTACTGAAGACGCAAAGGGACTAGAGGTAGGTTTGATGTACCCCAGCTTGAGTAGTTCCTTGATTGTACTCTCGATCTCATATTTATACCTCTTGGGATGTCTGTAAAAAGTGGTGATAACTACTTGAGTCCCATCCTCTAACTCAATAATGTGCTCAAATCCCCTATGTGGGGGTCGACCTGCTGGAAGGTCTCTGAATATTTCCTTGTGCTTCTGTGGTAAGGCCTCTATATATGCTGAATGTTGTGTGGCCTCATCTGGTGGTTTCCTTGTTGAGCCGCAAAAAAAACACATTTTATTGACCTTTCACATATCATTTATCACCTTATTCCTATCTTATCATTTCATAAAACCATTAATATCCACCATTTTCATGAATAAGTATGTGTTACCTTGTTATTTTCCAACTCATTTATTTTTGGGTATTTTGAGTGAATTTGTGGTTAACTATTGAGAAAAATAACATATTTGCATTATACTTTAAAGTTGGGTGAGTTTGGTAATGCTTACAGATATATTTGAAGACTTTAACAAGCTCAAAAGTGACCACCTAGCCTCAGTTTTGAATTTCATCTTCTAGATGTGAGCTAACTTCAAGGAGAAGATCATGGAGATGTGGAGAGAATATCTCATCCAATATTTATTGAAGAATTTTGAGGGATGAGTTGTAGATTTGTTGAGGATTTGAAGGAATGAGTTGTAAATTTGTTGAGGATTTTGAGAGATAAGTTGAGAGAATAGTGGATCTGTAATTATGATTGGTTATCTTGAATTCATGTATAAATATGAGGGCTCTCTCCTCATTTTGGTTAGAGATCTCTCTAATGGTTTAAAGGTAGAGAATAGTTTAGATTTAGTCATGGAGTAGATTCCTCATTGTTATGTAATGGAGATGATGTTTAATGCACATCCTTCGATTCTCTTATGTTAATTTCAATTTCTCACTTATGAATTGTTAATATAGATTTCCAACAATTTCTTTCTTATGAATTGTTAATGTAGATTTTATATGACCTCACCAGTTATTGTTAATTGATTTATACCAATTTATTTCATGCAATTTCAGTCTTTCTTTATCAATTTAATTTATGCAATTTCTTGTTTTCAATTAGATTTATTTTTATGTCATTTTTTGTTTTCATAACTTAGATTCAATTTCAATTATAGATTAAGTTAAGTGACACTCATCCTTGCATGTATTTTGTGTGTACCTCACAAGTCTACGCTCTCTCTAGGTTGACAATTAAATTGTTGAATATCTGTTATAATTTATTTAATTATATATATTAAAACAACCCCATTCCTGAAACATTAATATAAATATTAAAAAAAAAAGGTCAAAAAAATTTAAAATAAATAAAACAAACTGTTCAGCGCTTCATACGAAGCCTGCAAACAAAAAATATCTGCAAACAAAAAATATATATAAATAATAAAAAAATATATAATAAAAATTAAAACAACAAATCTTTGAACCTATGTTCAATCTACGCAATCCCCTGCAACTATAAACATTAAAAAAAACTTAAAATAGCAAAACAAACCACCCATCCCTTGATTCGTCCTTCCAAAGTTTCCCCTGCGAACTGATCCAAAGAACATTGCTCTTATTGATTCGGGATGACAATACCTCTGTAGGTTATGAATAAAAATATAGTTGCTGTCTCCACCTGAAACCAACTAAGAAGTGAATCTGACGCGCGAAGGGTCTACTCTCATCTTGGGAAATGCTAAGATTGATTGTGACTTGCGGCTGATAAACAGGGTAGGATCTTACTGTAGCGGATGTAGAAGTTGACACATTAAATTCTTAACCGTAGCTAATCTTAATGTCGATCTAAAAATCTTTAGCATAATCCAATCACAGATTTTGTGCATACTTCTAGTGCAAGCATATCTCTTTGACAGCGTTGGTTACGCCATCAGGCTTTATATCCATCAAATTCCGGTGAATATTCATTAAATCATAACTGTTGGCTTCTACTAAATACACCAGACCTGACGGTTTTTTCCCACGATTCCTGTGGAGAGTTGGCTTAAAAGATGGAACTAACGCAATGAAGATCCTTCAAAATAATATACACCATTAACTAAACATGACCTGTCTGCATTAATCTCATTACATTTATTAAGGTTATGAAACCGGTTTTAATATTGAAAACAATAATAATAATCTCCACATCTAGAACAAACACATCAACATCTGGGTCGATAGATATAGGCCACTACTGACACCCTCAGTCATGAAGAAGGTTGTTCATCTACACGCCTCATCATTTATGAACTGTTCGGAGTTTGCTTGCATGAATTTTCTTGGAAGCTCATTCTCTTATGTTTTTGCATCATTTTCTCAGTTCGTACAGTTGATGCTAAAAAACAGAGGTAAATGATAGAGAATGCCAGTCGATGACGGTTTTTAGTTGGCCGCATGCTTTGAAGCCTTCATCTGGCCAGGCTAGCTACTCTGGTTCTGGGCCAGGCGCTCTCCCCTTTTTAATTCTGCATTTTTTTGTGAGACCCGATCAATTTGATGCAAGTAATGGTTCTACGCATCTGTCCAGTAGTAGTTAATTGCAAAGTGTGTAGCGACGAAGGCCATAATATAGATTATTAAATTGTAACCAAGCTCTTTCTTTTTTTAAAGCAGGCTCCTGGCTCTTCAGGATTTCTCTTAATTAGAAAGCGCTCTTGTTGAGTACTCCTATCCTAAGAAAACCAGGCTCTTAAAACGGGGCTCCTTCTATATCCATCTATCTAAAGCGCTCCTTTTAAAACCTGTTGTTCGGAAGGGATTGGCTCTCCTTGGTCTAAAGCAATTCGCCTCTTCCATTCGAGGGAACAAAGGGTAATTATATTAGTTGTTTAGTTTTTACGAGGGTGAGATCCACCCCCACCATCGAAGAGCCAGGGGTGAGTGTAGAGCAAAGTATTGACCGGCTTATGGTTATGTAATGGCAAATCTATTTTTTGTAAGTTCATTATTATGGAGCATAAGTAAACTAAAAAAAAGACTGTATATTTGTGGTAGAAAGTGCTCCGATCTTGCTTGTCGTTGATTGAGAAACTTTAATTAGTGTAACGTGGTCACTGATGTCTCCTCCTATCTTCCGATCTAGAACTTGTATGGATGTGCAAAAATCTCTTTGCCTGTTTCAGAATACGCTCTATGAATTTCTGGTACTTAGACAGTGACAATCCACCTATACCTTGAAGTCCTTGAAATTACATAAGGAATCTATTAAATCTCGTAGTTTTATAACAGAAAAATGTGACAGGCTTGGGGTGGACTTTAATTTATTAGATGTTTACCTAGAAGCGTCAGAGGTAGCTTCTTTATTAGACGACCCCTTTTATCAGAGACTGATTACAGTAAGCTTAATGGAAAGAGTAGGATAATACAAACTTACCGGTTCTCAGAAATGCCGACTTTAAGTGGAGGTGAAGGAATATCGAGCTTTGAAACAACCCTTTATTATCCTATTTTTTATGGTGCTTCTGCACATACTCTGGAAAACGAAACCCGAAAAAAAGAATTTCATTGTTTTCTCTTCATTACCTCAAAACCCCAACTTGGTAATCGAGATAAAGTAATCGAGACTGGTCCTGATAGAAAGAAAATCATTATTTGTCAGTCACTGATAGATAAATACCCGTTTGAATGGTTGCTAGTTGTCTTCAGTCGCTCCAAGAAGGAGACGGTGATTGTGATAAAGTGCCTCAAAAGATATAAGGTTATAAAGAAAATGAGAAGGTTCGAAAAAGAGATGTATAAATAATACCAAAATAAAGCTCGTAGAGACCCGGAGCTGAGCCGCATATACAAAATCTCCTCTCCTTTTTAATAAGATCTATGAAGCTTAACCTAAACTCCTACAAATACAAAATACATTTGTATATTATATCGTATATTTACGTTATGCATTGCTATGGGACATGTTAAAAATGCATAGAGAAGTTTTGCAAAAAGAAAGAAAAAAACTTACAATTTAATAAATATACAAAAAGGAAAAGATTCGTTTATCAAATCTTAGTATAATATTACAAATTTTGAATTTAGCCCATAGTGAAATTTTTCTGTTTGAACTTCCACTTGGCACATCATACACAAATTATTGTTTTTTTTTCCTAATTTCAAATTCCCTCCAAAGAACTTTCCTAATTAAAATAATGAAGAAAAGGGGATTAATTGGAATAGAACTGCCTCGTTTTATTTTAGGAGAATGCGAAGTATGGATGCGATATTTTTTTTAACATCCTGACTTTCATTTTTATGAAGATTGGAAATAATTTATCATTCCAATATTTATCTAGCATTGTAATTATGATGATTTTTTTTAATAACAGTGTGTACTATTTGAAGCATATAGAGAGACAATATCAGTTTCAAAGCAGACCGACGGGACAAATACCCGCAATTCGCCAAGCACTTTAATACCCACACTGTTATGTATTATATGTAATTGCATACTATAAAGGAATTGGTTAAAACTGATCGAAATGCAAGGACTAATAGAGACCTCCATTCAATAAGTGGGCAAAGAACGCAAGCAATAGAAATGAGATATGGAAGGTAGGTTAACTATGTGTGAAGTAACCTCTTAATGCCAAGTGATAGCTCTCCAATGCATAAAATAAGGGAGTTCTATATTTTTCTTTATAAATTAATAGATATATATATATACTAAATTAAGTTTTATGTAACAAAAATTTAAATGTTTGTTTATATATATATATATATATATATATATATATATACATATATTATATATATATAGATTAATTAATTAAAAGAAAACTATATATGTATATATAAAAAATAATTAAAAATTAAAAAAATTAACAAATACATATATTGTTATCTTATTAAAAACAAAAAGACAAAACATTAATATAATAATAATAATAATTTTACTTGTAGCATAATTTGTTTTTATTTTTAGTCTTTTAAACATGTATATATAGTTAATATTTTAATTTTTAGATAATTAATATGTATATATATAACAATAATTAAAATACACAAAAACAATTAAAAATAAAAATTTTAGGTCAAACATACAATAATGTTATTAAATTAATATGCGTCTTTGAAATTGAGTTGTTCTTGCAGCTAAGTCTTCTTCTTAATTTTTATTTTCTTGCACAATGGGACCTTACACATCTTCACTTGGGAGGGGTATCCGTATGGTCATTGAAATTGCTAAACTTATCACAGAAATCGCTTATTTTGCACACTCCTCTCTAATCCAGATCATTAAGATAGTCTGCTTTTAGAGGGGTCAACCACTGAAAGGGTCGACCCTCTCTCTCTGTTGCTCAATCATTAGATAAAGACGCACTTATCTTAAAAAGTATTTGTTAATAAATAAAATCAATTTTAAACGAATTTAGAATTTTCTCAAAATTTTATGATTGTTGTGCTAACTTGGTTTTCACAAGTCACTAAGAAACAGGTTTTGACAAGAAGCGGCGTTATTTTCAAGTATAAGAAAATTTTATTTATCTTCTTTAACTTTCTGTTAAGCACATATTTTCCTATATTTTCAATGCTCTAACAAGTTTGTTGCAGGAAAATGCTAGCCTTTTGTAGATTTAAAGACAGACGAATGGCACGCAGAAACAATTTCTAGAATTGCAGAACGTTTTCAATAAAATGTTTCATTGAAAGCTTGAAGGAGTTCAGTTTCTCTTGTGTATGTCATGACATTTGCTGCTTCAAAGAAGCTTTTCAGAAACCAATTATGCCATGTTATAATTACTTACCCTTTTTCCATCCAAGCTTATCCATCATCCATGTCAGAGTCTACTTTTCACTACCTTATACATCAAGATTTTCTACATGTCTACCTTTCTGAGTCACACACATTTTTCCTTATTTTCAGTTTATCTTTTTTTTTTCTCTTATGAATAAAACCATTTAGCTTCCTTTCCATGACTACATTGCTTTGTTATCTCCCTGCCATAAAAACTGTTTGACTGTGAGATCTTTCATCTATAGTCCTACCATTCATTATGTACAACTCATGTTGACTGATGTGGGATTCCTTAAGGCCCACCTTTCAACAAGTCTTGCTCCATCAACCTCAACACCTTATATGGGATAGAGACTAAAGTTCATTGTTAGTACCTTGAGGCTTGCATGCCTTAATGGAAAGTTCTCTCGCTGACAATCATGGGAATACATCAATGTCCCTTGGTCGTTAGATCTTGCAAGTGGCTCGACATCAACTTCTTTATTCGCACTTCACAAAGATGTACTTAGGTACCTTGGCACTCATTGACATCAATGGTGAGATTGCCTCACATTAGTTAACGACATTCATCAATGGTCGGTAATCCAATGCCTTCTTTCCATGTTTGACATCGCCACATTTATTTGCATGGTAAGAATTCTACCATCGGGTTTTGTAGCAGGTGAAGACTATATACTTTTCATGACTCCATTAGTAGTTTTACAGCAACATACTTCCATCCATATGAGATTACCACAGTTCTACTTTCAGCTCTTATCTTTTACTTCATCCATCCAAGCAGCAGTTCAGTTCCTTCACTTCACATTTAGCAGCAACAACCACATTTCTATTGTATAGTTCATCAACTTTTTGGGTAAGTGGAGGTATGTTGTTTTCTAATATTTAACCATGTAATTCCTTAAATGTTATAAAATGAATTAATTTGGAAAATTCCCTCACTAGGGAATCACTACATTCCCTTTCTCCTTTTCATAAAACTAATACATTTTAAGTTGGGGGGGAGGGGCTGGGGGGTGGGACTATTAATTATCATTTTACACATTCATCATCTCATTTACCCTTTGTTGCTGCCTTGCACACACCTGGGTCACGTGGCAAAAATATTCAAACCACTCGGTGTGTCCTTGGGGGCAAGTCTCAAGTCAAGGCTGCCACCTTGTTCTTGACTCCTCCGTTTAGTCTCAACTCCTAACGAAGCCAAGAGGGGTAGACCCTATTAAGTTACTAAGGATAATTACTTAGTATGGTGATGTTAAACTGAATGAGCTACTTAGGAGTTTGAAATTTAACTATAGACAATCAATGATGACAAGATACAAAAATGAACACATGAAAGCACAATGCTGAGACACAATATATATATATATATATATATATATATATATATAAAGGAAGAAAATAACGAGTGCCTTAGAATGGAGTCAAAAAATAGAATCAATGTACTTGCATGTGCTTTGAGTGAAAGTTTTGCAATTGCCTCTTGGTACGTTTTAAGTTAAATTTGAAGTGTGAGTTGATTAAAATTAGGTGAAGGGGTGGACTCCAGATATACCCGAGAGTACTTGGAGTATGTCCAAAACTAAACTTTCACAGCTACCTACAAGGAATATGTGGGTTGAATGGAGTCTCTGGGGCTATTGTTCATAATGCACCCGTTAGGGTGTGATAGAGATCGGTGCCCCGAGGTCACTTTTCAGAAGTTCCCACTTCCTTTGGTTATTTTTCCACCGTAAAGGTTTGATCTAGGTGTTGTATTTTCACTTGATGGTTTGTCAATTAGGGAGAGTGAGTCCTAATTATTCTAGTCACTCAAATGCTTTTGATATAGCTTGACTGATCGGATGAACCGCAGCCAAGTGCAGAGCATACACACTGGAGTCTTGTCAATTTTAGTAAATTTTAAAATTGGGTGTTCTTGTTAAAAAGAAGACCCTCCAGGAACCTCTTTCGATCCAAGTGGATCTCAATCGGGGAATCAAGGAGGGGTTAATTTTATAATAACCAAAGAAACAAATTATAGAAAAGAAAATAGATACACAATTATGGTTTTCTAATTAGTCCTACCACGAATCTCTTTCCCCTTTCGGGTCAATCGAGAAGTCGTGGGGTAAGTATTAAGATTACTTTGAAATATCAAATATGGAATATGAAATTGATAATGAATTAAATTATACTACCCTACAGATTAGAGCTACGCTAGTTTGAAAAGAGATGAACAAAAAGTAAAAAAAAAGACACCAATGCAAATCCCACTAGGGGGGATGGGGAGCGGACTCGAAAGAGCCTACTCAAAAGATTTTATTTTATTATTATTGATTACAATATCAACAAACTAAAATATCAAAAACCTCTTGGTCCTTATACAGGATGAAACCAAGATCTTACAACTTTGCAAAATTTGTAAATTCTAGTTAAAGGGGAGACCCCTGGGGGGATTTGAACGCTCTTGAGGCCACTTTCGAACAGAATATTCTATTTTTTTCTATTACACCTACTAAAAACCAGCAAGCATGTTAGAATAACATATGCCCTAAAGCACTTTAAGAGTACCTTTGGATCAGCCTACCTTAACTCAAAAATATTAAGTTAAAACTAGCTAAACAGGTGAAAAAGGAACCAAGGAAAGCAAACTTTCTTTGGGATATTGGCTTTCTATTTGTGTAGCCAATTAAATATGCACTGATTGCTGGATTTAATCTTTTTAAAACAGAAAATGAAATCTAGAGCATGCAACCTACTAATTTTCTTTAACTTGCCATGCAAAATGAACGATTTCCTTATGCTAGATCTAGAAGGTTTAATGTTACTTTTCAGAATTAAGATCTAGACTATGAGATTTGAAATATAATATCTATGTAAATTTTACTTTGATATAACAGATCCAAATGATAACAAAGATTTCAAACACATTAACCAGGTAATAAAATTGATTTTGAAGGAGAAAAAGGAGAAGAGAAGTGCTTGTTGCTGAAGCAGATATGCAATGGAAACTTGTTAGTGGAATACAGAGGGGCAATGTCTTCACAAAACTTTTGTATGTGCAATGGAGTCAAACTAGATCCACAGCTTGTCCAATCCTTGCTACCTGAAAGCTAAACACACAATCCTGCACGAAACCTCATAAGATCTAGATATATATATGAAAAAGAGACAAGAATTACATGCAAATAAACTTATTAAACTTGTATAATCTAGATCTTATAACATATATGCTATGAGATACAAGAAAAAAAAGTAACCTTACTTGCCCAACTATACTCCTATTGATTCAGCTGAATCGTTCAAGCCAGACAGGGTTCAGATGCAGAAATTGAGAGAAAAGCCGGCAACATCAATAGCCGTAAGACAATGCTTAATCCACACATATGAGAGCATTACATCACTTGGCCTCTAAATCTTCTTTATTTCAATAATCAAAATATTACAACAGTATTACAATAGCAAGCCCTTCAATCCAACTCTAACTAGCTTGGAAGAGGTTGTTGTGCTTGGATATATACAAAAACCAGGAGATCCAGCCCAAGGGGCATGCAAATCCCAACGAGATAGACCAAATATGCTGATGGAGAGTCCATCAATCCCCAATCTATGTCTAACTGATCCATATCTGAGTCTCACTGAGTGCAATTGTTAATCGGAGAGCTGATCTGACTGACACCTCAACTTGTTGACTAAAGCATCCAGATGAGCCAAAACGTGTTGAGGAGAGAGGGAGGGCGAAATTCCCCATAAAGGACGTTGAAGATCAACTCTGGATCTGATTTGATCACCTCCTTCAGTCAAGGATTTGTCAGATCCAGTCAATATAGTTCAGATCTAACTGATTTCAATCAAATCGCTTGAGAATCCACTGATCTATGATTTTGGATTTGCTCATTTATTCATCAATTTATTATTTAAAATAATCAATAAATTATTTTTGGGGTTTTTTGACCTGAGTGATGGAAAATCACTCAAAACTAGGAAATAGTGGGTACATGGGTTTACATGGTACTCTTAGCTTGAAAATGAGCACCTACATGACTGAAACTGATTATTTGGCTCACTTTTATTACAAAATCAATTTTTCCAATTAAACTATTTAAAAATAGCCTAAGTTTTGAAAAAATTAAATTTTAATAAAAAACACTGAAAAAATTGAAAAATTGAAAAATTGAAAAAACCTAGGGGGACTTAGACATGTTCATATGACTTGACCATGATGTATAGCATGTTTATACATTGATACATAGACTCTAATAATCTCAATAGGCCTAAATGCCAAGCCGGCCACCCCAACTTTGGAGGTATGGAGTGAAAAACTCAAAAATTATCAGTCGTTTATTCAACAATCAATAATAACCAAGGGAAAAAACACCCTGGGTTGATCAGATTGACAAATAAATTCTAAGAGACCAAGTCTTTTAAAGACACTATCATGCCAGAACATTTATTACAATTCCCCCATGGGGTATGAACATGTGATATAGTACAACAAAGCTTCCCATAAGCAAGAATGAAGGTTCTCTGAAGTTCGAACAAGTTATCCTTGTCTAGTTCACCAGGCTCACTTGATAAAAAACCACTAAGTACAACTTAGGTGGTAACACCCTTAATCAACGTGTCTTTCCCAAACTATGCCATATACATATTGGCATGATTCATAATATGAAGAAAAGGCTTTCCAATATACATTGATGGTTCATCATTTACAATGCATGTATACTTTTAAAAATCTTATATATTGCAGCAAAAATACAAGTAAAAGAAATGAATGTTGTTACCACAAGAACCAACATTTGTTATGGGTGTCACACAAGAACCAACCACACACACACACACACACACACATATAATTGCTTCCATTCCTGCATTTCAAATCATGGAATGATTTACTGTTACATACCATCATTATGTGAAGCCCAACTATAAAGCTAAAAGTTTTAAAGAGAATCAATGCATAGTTGCATGAGGACATGCAACTCATCAAGTTGGGAGGAATGTTGAGTTGCAAAAAGACCACATTTTATTCACCTTTCACATGCCAACTATCACCTTATTCCTATCTTATCCTTCCATAAAACCATTAATATTCACCATTTTCATGAATAAGTATGGGTTACCTTGTTATTTTTCAACTCATTTATTTTTGAGTATTTTGAGTGAATTTGTTGTTAATTATTGAGAAAAATAACATATTTTCATTATACTTTAAAGTCGGGTGAGTTTGGTGATGCTTACAGGTGTGTTTGAACACTTTAACAAGCTCAAAAGTGACCACCTAGCTTTAGATTAGAATTTTATCTTCTAGATGTGAGCTAACTTCAAGGAGAAGATCATGGAGATGTGGAGAGAATATCTCATCCAATATTTGTTGAAGAATTTTGAGGGATGAGTTGTAGATTTGTTGAGGATTTGAAGGGATGAGTTGTAAATTTGTTGAGGATTTTGAGGGAAAAGTTGAGAGAATAATGGATCTGTAATTATGATTAGTTATCTTGAATTCATGTATAAATAGGAGGGTTCTCTCCTCATTTTGATTAGAGATCTCTCTAGTGATTTAGAGGTAGAGAATAGTTTAGAGTTAGTCATGGAGTGGATTTCTGATTGTTATGTAATGGAGATGATGCTTAATGCACATCCTTTGATTCTCTTATTTTAATTTTAGTTTCTCTCTTATGAATTGCTAATATACATTTTCAACAATTTCTTTCTTATGAATTGTTAATGTAGATTTTATGTGAGCTCACTAGTTATTGTTAATTGCTTTATACCAGTTTATTTCATGCAATTTCAGTCTTTCTTTATCAAGTTAATTTATGCAATTTCCTGTTTTTTGCAATTAGATTTATTTTTATGTCATTTCTTGTTTTCATAACTTAGATTCAATTTCAGTTATAGATTAAGTTTAGCGACACTCTGCTCCTACATATATTTTGTATGTACCTCACAAGTCTAAGCTCTCTCCAGGTTGACAATTAAAGCGTTGGATATCTATTATAATTTATTTAATATTTGCACCAACATTCCTGAAGGTAACCATACACTCTGCAACACACTCAATATCTCCCTGCCAAGCCACGGTGATGTCATGGGTGGTGGGTAACCTTCCAAGCCACAGGCATACCGTGGGTAGCTACTTGGCACTAAATTACGTTTGAACCCTAGGGCTTCACCAACTCAAATTTGAGGTTACATTGAGCCATGAATCTTAGCATAACATAGAAGTTACAACCCTTTTGCATTAAAAATGAATAGCATGGGTTCAGGAACTTCAACCAAAAATAAAAATACACACTAGACCAACAACATCAAACACTGTGTCATCCATAACACTCGGCACAACAATAACCCTATAAAATTTATACCCTTGCAGTATTGTTTTGTTCCCATAATTCTGTCAAAAGGGAGATTGAATTCATGAATAAGGAAATGCCATAAAAACAATTCACATCTCAGGACGTTTCCATTATTAAACAATAAGTATCTCATTCCTAGTTGATCAGAGTTGGTTACCTGTATAAATGGTTAGCTAGAAAGGTTTTGCAATAGTGCTTTTTATGAGTTTCACTGCCATAAGTAGCCCAATGCTGACCCCTATAAATGGAATGAGAGGCATCAAACAGTGTGCCTGACGCAACCCTCTTTAAGCACTTCATCCATTACATAACCCAATAGCACAAATCCTTGACGCCAAAATTAGACAAACCCTACCATACATAAGTTACACCCTAGTGATATATACAACAAGCACGTGGCTATTTTAGGCACCAGTCAGGCAATGACGCAAAATCAATTTCAATCAAAAAACACGATTTACAAATTCTAGATAGATATATATGACTTCCCTTCCCTTTCTGTGATCTAAGATTGTAAAGCTTGTCAATATGAATGTTTACCTGTGCAGAATTGATAGTGGCAACTAGATTTCCATAGGAAGCAGAGCCAAGTGGTGGAAGAAGAGGCTTATCCAAGACATAGAATGAAATAATGTAAATCTCCACATGTTTATCCTGATCCTATTATATCATATCAAATACATGTTTAAATCCCTACCTTCATTTCCTATGGAAAAATTTCATGTGATTTCTTCATGGTTGCGCAACTCAGTAAGCTTTTGGTCCCATGGAAAGACCTAGGATGCTAAAATTCAGGAGAAGTGATAGTCCATGAATGAAACCATAAACTATTGCCACTTGGTATTCTAATATATTATATATGTGAAAAAACAAGAACAAAATAAGCAAAAAATATACCCATCTCAAACTCGAATCAATGTCTTGGGTGTTAATATCCTTGCTTACACGTATCGAGAAACCCATGCTGGGTGGTTGGTGTCCTTCCTGGTCTGGAATAAGAATCGCAAGCTCCGTGTAGAGCGGCCAAGGATGTATGCATGGATAATTGTATACTTCTTTTACTGTTGTGTCAAATGGCATATTGCGATTTGTTTTTTTGTGTTCCTTACTATTCTATTATTATGTTTTTGTTATTTCTTAACACACTAATACATTTCGTTGGATTTTTCCATGAAATACTTCCACGTTTTGAACATTCATGGATTAATACTTTATTTTTTTTTATCATGGCAGAAAAACGGTGGCAATATTGACTTTTTAAATTTTTGACAAACTTGCGTCTCTATATCGACAATATATGGCTATCTTTGCACACCCGCCAAACCAATGCCAACTTTCAACGACTCTTGGCTATTTACCCATGGGTCAAGTTGTAATGGAATTAATAATTATCCTTGCTGTGTTAGAGCAGGCTTCTCTTTTTGCTGAAGCTTCACAACTCTACTCAAATTTAAAATTTTATCTGGTGTTACAAATCTGTTGGTTCTAGGTGAAGGGGTACCTTGTCTGAAAGAAGTGTTTTATTTATAAAAATGATCAACAAGCTGCATCCGTTGCCTCCCATTCCCTCTCTGACAAGCACACAAAGTGTATATGGAGTCTCCAGGATAAAAACTCAATCCTTCCATCCTTGAAAGCGTAATGTGAGAATGTGCATGGAATCGTTTGTCTGTTGTACCGCTTGACTCATGCATTTTCAACACATTTTCTATAGTTGTGATTGATTGATTGCAGATTGAGACCAGATTTATTTATCAACCCTATAAAAAACTAGATAGATTAGTCATTCTCTACGATAATCATCTGGTCGTAAATTCACAAAAGGTAAGCATGCATCCTTTTTTGGGGGATACAAGCTAACATTGAGGCTCAAAATCATAGTTGTATTCTTTGGGTCATGTACCTTACGAACGAATTTAACAACCCTACAACTCCCTCTTTTTATTTAAACTAGAGTAATTGCAACAAGAGGGTCCAGTCAACAATGACTCTAGCCAATTCTTTTTTTTTATAGACCTGATACTCCATTAAGCTATTGTTTGTTTACACAGTGTTTATCAATTTCCATAGTAGAAGGACAGATTTCATTTGGACCATTTGGGCGACTTAGTGTTCCAATGCCCAAAATATCAAGGTCTCCTTGTGAGTAAATCAAATGCCATTGCACAACACTTATTGGCATCAATGAAAACTTCAGTCTGTTAGACACAATGCTCATTGAGAGGGGGGGTGAATCAGTGAGCTAAGGTTTCAAATCAATTTCAACTTTTTCTACCAATCTTATATTGTTATTTCACAATTGATTCAAAACCATATTTATCAAAGAACAATATCAACTAGACACATGTCATTCATCAATTAAACACATCACTATCAAGACATTGCACAAGGGACACAAGATATAGTTTTGTAATATTTATATAATTGAAGACTTCAATCTCAAATATGGGATACAACCCATAAGGTGGCACCACCCACCAGAATGGTTCAGTCAGCTACAACTGACTGGGATGCTACAACATTCAAACAAGATCCAACTTGTCAAAAGACCAATAAGTCTTTCCCAGCTCCACCCAACCTCCCTATACAAATTTCAGATTACAAATTACAATTGATACATCACACTCTTCCAAAGTTGCCACAGGAACACACATCAAAAATACCAATCAACAAGTCTTCATTCTGTACTCATCAAGTCATTCTTGACATATAACATAATGTAGCCCCGTCTCAAATTTGTCCATACACAATTAGTATCTTGTCTTCAGTAATGTCCACATCAGCATATAGGCTTCCAAATTGTTTAATTTAACACTTAAACAAAATTGTTTTTCACTTGTAAAAGCATTTTTTCTTCTACTTTGGAAGATTTATTTCTCCCTCATGTGATCACCATAAGGAAACCTACAAGCATGGATAGATATCCATTTGAACAATGAAAAAGACCATATCACAAGATAAATCTGTTGACACACACACAACCTCTGGAAAGCATTTCAAAATAGCTTCACAAACTCTTTTGAACATCAAAACATATTTCTTCCCATTTTGGCAGACTCCTATTTCACACGTGTGAACACTCTATGGAGACCTGAAGTCATGAGCAGATGGAAAACTTACCAAAGAATGGATCCATGACATTTGATAAATTTACTTGCACAAAGACAGCCCTTGGAGGGAATTTCCAACTGACCTCTCAAACTCTTGTTTTTAATACTTGGTCAATTTTCTTTTGTTCTCACTATGCAAAATATTATTTTTCCTATTTTTGGAAGATTGATATTTTGCATATGAGACCATAATAAGACAACCTGAAGGTATGGATGGATAGTCAATTCACCAAGTAACATGCCTATTCTACCTGATGATTTTTATCATCAAAATAACCCCTCCTTGCGGGCATTTCAAAATTCCTTTTCAATTTCCTGAATCTAACACAACCAATTTTCTCGTGTTCTTAAAATGCAAAATAATATTTTTCTTACTTTTGGAAAATTTATATCTTTGTCATAAAACACTCCACAGAATAACTGATACCATGGTTATATGCACCCATCAACAAGCTATAGCCTAACACTTTCATATTACTTTTCTCATCATCCTATGAGATAAGGCATGCATTTCCTTGAGGCCACTGAGGCAGTTTTCCAGTACTGGAATAGAGCAAAACAACCTGAAACTCTGTTTTGGTAGACCATTATCTTTGTCATCAAACATCTTCTTTAGGGACTGAGACAATGGTGAGATAGCCTCTTCAACAAGCTGTAGGATGGTAGCTTCAGATAATTTTTATCATACACCTATAACGTACGATGGGCATTTTCCCAAGGCCACATGAGCAAGTTTTTCCAACATAGACAATTTTCTTAGTCTGGTCCAATCTGCTTAAAACACTGTTTTGGCAGGTTCATAACTTCTTTCTCAGCTACTTCCAAGAAAATCTAAAGACATGGTAAGGTAGGCCAAATATCAATCTAAAAGACCCCCATATGGCACAGGCATTTTCTTCAACACACAATTTGTGGTGGGAATTTTCTTAAGGCTACTTGAGCTAGTTTTCCGACACTTTGTCATTTTCTTGTTTTTCACCAAATGATCATATTTTTCCAAAATGATTGTCATTAATGTTGTCATCAATGACAATCCTATTCATCCCAATCTTCATGTTTTTCTTTATAGAAATTGGTATATAGTATACTACATTTAGAAATATACTTATATCTAATGTATTTGACAATTTACTATTTGGTATGGTGTAGGTAAGACAATTACTTGTCACTACAAAGATTTTTCACTATGAATGAAAATGCAAGGAAGATTGCTCAGTTTAGAGCGGCATTAGAGGCGAGAGGAGATGGAAAATGTTATTTCCCTTGCTCTGATTGCAAGGGCTTGCAAAGAAGAAGAATTTTAATAATGACAGCTGAAAGACATTGTAGGGATAAGAGGCACACCAAAATGGGTTATGAGAATCATCCCTTGGTAAGAGGTTATTCAATTTTTACTGTATTCTCTGTAATAGTCATCATGTCATGAATTTTAGTAAAATGTCTTATCGTTTTATTATATGTTCTATACACACTAATTTTACTACATTGTTTGTAAATATATAGACAATGCCCCCAAAATGTCCCCTTCCAGAGAGTTATTTTCCAAGTACTACAATAAATACTCATTTATAGGGTGACAAACATCTAGATCAGAATATTGAAGCTCATCAATTTCTTAATGATGATATGGATGGAGATAACATTACTAATACAAATCAAGAAGATGAGATACATAGATTGATCCAATACACATTTGCTCCAATGGATGAGGACAACCTAGATGATAGTCATGATGTTGATCCTCTACTCGAGAAGCCACGTCAACCTCTTTATGAAGGCTCAAAAACAAATATTCTATCTTCTATATTGTTGTTAGTGAACTTGAAGGTTTTGAATGGTTTATCAAACACCTATCTCACACAGATACTAAGGTATGTAATTTGTTAATTATTTATGTCTGCATGTTCACATGTACATAAAGGGTTGAATTTTTTCCTATATTGCTATTGTTATATAATTTGTAAAGTATGGATGCGATATTGATGATTAATATTGTTTACATTGACTTATTCTTTTGAATTTTGTAGATTATTAGGTGAATTTATATTACCAATGTCATAAATTTTACCACGCACATATCGAGAGATATATGTGATTATGAAAGAATTTGGAATGGAGTATCAAGCTATTGATGCATGTCCTAATGATCATATCCTATAATATGGACAATATGCATTAGTAAATGAATTCCCACAATGTCAAATAAGTAGGTATCGAACCGATAAAGTGACAAAAAAGGTGCCTCACAAAGTTCTTCATTATATTCTGATAATTCCACGTCTCCAGTGGTTGTTTAGGTGTCAAAGTATAGCATAGTTTATGGATTTCCATGCAAAGAACATAAGTTGAGACGATGTTCTTCGAATGCCTGTAGATGGGTATGCGTTTAGGTGCATCGAAGAAAAGTGCCCAATTTTCAAAGAAGAAACTCGTAATGTTAAACTTTCATTGGCAGCTGATGGTGTCAATCCATTTGGAGCGCTTCATTCTACCTACTAAGTGTGGCCTGTTTTTGCTGTAAACAATTATAACCTTCCTCCTTGGATGTCGGTCAAGAGAGAGCACACAATGTTGGCAATGATTGTTCCAGGTATTTAATTAATTTGTATTTTTTTACTTGAAAGTCTGATCACTAAATATTTCATTTCTTTGTTTCGTGCATGATAATTATGTCTTTTATATATAACGACATATCACTAAATATAATTAATCATGTATGTTGGACCAATTAGGTAAGTACCAGGTTAAAGATATGAATGTATATATTGAGCCTTTTATCAATGAGTTGTTGAAATTATGGGTTGGCGTCACTATGTATGACATCTCTATACCAATAGGGCAAAGACGATTTCAATTCCATGGAATAATTGGATGGACAATTCATGATTCTCCCAGGTAAACACATTTTTGTGGTATTTTGTTACTTTCTTTTGTTCTTTAATATTATATATATCTATTGAAAATATCGTGCATTATTTTAAATGGTAATTCTAATTCGCTACACTAATTCATATATCTTGTAGATCTTCAAACAAAGCGTAAATTTGCATGTCCATCTTGTGGTCCCAGGATAAAATCTCGTCATTCAAGGAGTTTAGCAAATGAAGTGTTTGATGAGTATAGGCACTTTTTGTCTAAGAACCATAGTTATCAAACTATAGACAAAGAAAAATTCAATGGTAAAGAAGAGAATGGAAAAAAACCACGAAGAATGACACCTCACCTATGGAACTTGGAATATAATAGAAATCGTCAAGGTATGACAAATTATTTATGTATTGTTGGAATATTGGTCAATACTTAGCAAAATTTCTGAATATGCAAAACAATATTTTTCCTACTTTGGTAGATTGATTTCTTGCACATGTGACCATCATAAGGAAAACTAAAAGCATGGGTGGATAACCACTTCAACAAGGAACATATCTATGTCACCCTATGAATTTTATTAGCACAAGGACATTGTTGAGTATGGTTGTGATTGATGTCAAAGGTCATTAATGACAAAAGACGTGTTGATATGGCATGTGTGATGAGATTGAAAAACACATGTTGGTGTCTTAATGTCTCATGATGTCATTGTTACATTCTTGTAGTAGTTGGTAATTGTATGCTAATTTGGGGATTTTGACTACTGTTGAAAAACTGCCCTAAAGCAGTTTCCTTATGAAAATGAACACCATAATTCATAAAAAGAAGAAAATTCCTGCCATGAACTTCCATCCCATATTTTGTTGAAATATCTATTTGACCATGGCCTTGGTTCTCAGAAAAAATCCTTGAAGAAGAAGATACAGGTCCCCCAAAAGAAGGATTTTTGGTCAAATTAGTCATAATTGCTCTAGGGAAATGCCTACCATAATTTGTGAGTTGAAGAAAATGACCACACCACAAGGTAATCCTATAGGTGTCCATTTTGTCTACCTGAACATGTTCTCACATTGGTTTGATAATGCTTGAGGAAGAAGATATGGATCTGCCAAAATAGGGTATCAGACCGTCTTACACCAAAGTTCAGTAAAATGCCTGCTTAGGGAAAATGAAGATGATTCTGGGAGTTAAATCAGCCTAGGTGTGCTCACTAAGGTGTAATACATCATATAGTAGCATTATTTTAGGTTTTGGATGAAATGAAAAATCCACCTTAGGTTTTGGACAAATTGTCTAAGTATGGCATTATTGGTAAAATTTGCCTAAGTGGCCTCAAGGAAATGCATGCCACCTCTCATAGGATGATGAGAAAAATTATCTAAAAGTGATAGGATATAGGATGTTGGTTGGTGCATCCAACCATGGTTTCATATTCCCCAAAGTGTCTCTGAGGAGGAAGATATCAATCTGCCAAATGTGCCTCTCACCTTCATTTGCACTATCCCAGTAAAATGCCTGCCAAGGTTAGATGATGAGGTTGTAGGAGAGAATATTGGAATGGTTGAGTGAGTATGATATTACTCACATTATGGATGTATCACTCTCCAAGTCTGATGAAAAAAATAAAATCACCTTGGTGAAGAGATTTGTATAAGTGTCAATAAGCAGTTCGGAAGACCACTTTCAAATGCCTGCCAGATGTTGGGTGTATGTCAATAGGTTCATCAATTGGAATGGATTTGTTCTTTGTTGAAATTTCTATCTATCCATACTTTCATGCTGACTTACAATGGTCACATATGCAAAATATCAATCTGCCAAAAGTAGGAAAAATTCTATTTTGCATATTGAGAAACACAAGAAAATTTCCTAAGTGTTGAGAACAGGATTTTGAGAGGTCGTTTGGAAATGCCCACCAAGGGATGTCCTTGTGAAAATAAATTTATCAAATTTCATTGATCAAAGGCCACCTGGACCAATTTTCCAACCCTTAGCCATGTCCAGGAATTTCTCCAAGGTTTATCCTGAAACCCTATTTTGGCAGACTTATAACTTTCTCCTAAGAAATGATTAAGCCAAACTGAGACCATGGCTAGATAGCCAGTTCAAAAAGCTATAGCCTGATATGGTGGTGCAGGCATTTTATTCAAACCATGAATTATGGCAGGAATTCTCTTAGAGTATCTTTGACTACTTTGTCATACTTAGTCAATTTCCAAAGTTTCACAAAGTTGCCATATTTTTCCAGAATGATGTCAGATTACAACACTGACTTCCTGAGAGCACTAGAACACCATTGTGTGTCTTTCCATCCTCACCATACATGCCACATCATCATACTTTCCATGTCATTACTTCCTTTTTCATTCCTTTGTCTTTCACTGAGTTTACCCTGCCATCATGTCTTTGGTTATCCTTTTGCATTCACTGAACTCCTTTGACATCGATGACAATCACATTCAACTTGTACCATATATGATATAAATATATTTTTTGTTTAGTGAATTATGTTCAGCGTGTTATGTACCTATATTGATTAATTAGTGTTAATTTGATTTTTTTGATGTTTCATGAATGTCGTTAAGGGACGAATGGGCTTCCACAAGGAATGAAAATTTACCCAATGCAATTTAGTAGGTTTCCATACTACGAGCACCTACAAATAGTTCATTTGTTTGATACAATGCATATCAGAAAAAACATAACAGAATTGTTATGGCGAATATTAGATGGAAGGACTGACAAAGAAAGAATTGGAAATATTTGTAGTGACATCCAAGAAGCTAATCACGCATTTCAAAGTGTGATCATTAATTCTAATGGTGATGGCTGTCAACATTATATTAGTATTCCTTGGTGCTTAACAGAGCAACGGAGAAATATTGTAAAAGAGGTCATCAGAAAAATCAGGTTTTCGATAGGGTTTTCGTCTAACATAAAGAATATCTTAATGAAAAAGGTGATTTTGGTGGGGTTAAAACACATGACTGGCATACATTCATTAAGGTAATTCTGAGTTTTTAATATATTTCCTTATTGGTATGCACTATTTTATTAATTTTATTCTCTTATTTCGAAATAAATAATAATTATGTGTTTTTTGATACAGTATGTTCTACCTTTATCTCTCCCAGACGACTTTGACAACAACATAAAACAAATTATTTATGTTCTTGGAAAATACATGAGGTAAGTAATGTTTTATACGGAAAATGTACTTGGTCTATGATTTGTAGCGGAACTTATTGACATATTATGTTTTTCCCTCAAATTTTATATATGGCTTGATATTATTTTATTGCATCATTTGTAGGTGGCTTTCCTTAAAAGAAATCCATAAAGAATATATAAGGTATTGGAAGAGAGAAATTCCTCGACTAATATGTGAAATGCAACGGTATCTACCTCCAACATTTTTCAATGCACAAGAACACTACCTCAGAAACCAAGTTGAGGATATTGAATTATGTGGACCGGTACACACAAGGTCGATGTGGATGGTGGAGAGGTAGTTGAAGTCATTGAAGGATCTTGTTAGACAAGGAGCACGTCCTGCGGGTTCTATGGTTGAGGGATATATGGTATATCAATGCATGGTGTATATTAGTGAATATCTACCTAAATTAGTAGAAAATATAAATGTGCCTTGCATTTGGCATCTCAACTCCATCAACAAATTTTAAGGGGAGGTCGTGTTGGGGAAAGGTACAATGAGGACCATGAAAGGTAATTATTAGATTTTGTGGAATTAATATATTACACATGTATTTTTCCAATTTTATTTTATCATACTGATTTGTTATTTTTTTAATAATCTTGCATATTCAAGTGTATTAAACTATGCATGTAGTGATATCTAATTAATGATAGTGAATTGTTATTCTTTCATATAGTTGCTTGAGTGTGGGATGCTTTAAATTTATACATTGCAAACAACCTTGATTGGATGGAGCATTGGATAGAATATTGTTAAGAATTATTCTTTAGGTTATCATGGGAAGGGGTCAGTGAGATGATTAAAACAACTCATTGTCATCGACATCAATTTCCTGATCTTACGTCACAAAGGGATGTTGATTTAGCCTATGGTTTAAAAGATTAAAAGGAAAGTAAATTGTTTACCTGCATTTTTCTAATTACTTCCCATTTTTTCAATGTATTTGGTTTGTTTAAGTTTTCAAATATATTTTCAAGTACTATATGACGTTTATTAATTCACAATATATTTTTTACTTGTTGTCAATGCTGCAGTTGAAACATCACAAGGCTATGTGGTGTAATGGTCGTAAATTTCGTATCAAAATTTTGGATGATAAGATGAAAACCTTAGATTGTGGGATAAATGTAGTGTTTAAGGTCACCAATGTTTCCTCTAGAAGTGACAGACATCCAAAAGAAATTGAGAATAGGTACTATGGGCATTTGGAGGACATAATTGAGTGTGATTTTAATTCCTTTAAAATAGTTTTGTTTGAGGTGAAGTCGTATAGGCTACGGATGCATGAACGTGATCCTGGAAGAACTGTTATTGAGAATGCTAATGGATTTACCATGGTTAATACAAGGGAATTTGAACTGGGTATAGAGCCTTATGTTCTTCCAAGTCAATGTGAGCAAGTATTTTACTCAGAGGTACTAGGTAAAGCAGGTTGGTCATACGTTGTTAGATACAATCCAAGAGGAAGACAAGTAAAGTATAATCATGTAAATGATGAAGATAATCACAAAGAAGAATATGATGATGATGATTCATATCAGGAAAAGGTGGCTTCAGTCAATGTGTTCGATGAAGAAGTTGAAGAGGTTGATCATCCAAATGTAGTAGACAATGATCTCATTAACGATGTCGATGACTATATTAGCGAAGATGCCATTGACGATGATGTTGATGTGAATGAGCCTTTAATCAATATGTATTCTGAACCAGATCTGGATACAGATGTTGATTTAGATGAAGAAGAAGATGAATGATATTTAATTGTTGAAGAGTAGAGGCACGTCTTTATATATTTTATGTCATGATGATCTTTATATGTTTTTATTTCCAAATGCATTTTCAACTTTCTGATTTTAACACTTAGCCAATTTTTTGTTCTTAGTATGTAAAATAATATTTTTCCTACTTTGGGAAAATTTTTGAAAAATGGGTCTCAAATATCCCTTCATATCTCTCAATCTGTGATACCTGTGTAAAAAATAAATGATATTTTTGTGTATTATGATCATGATGATCGACGCGTAGTGCAAGGGTATGGTGGGGGCTCCAGGTGCTTGGAATCCATGAGTAGTCACCAGCCTAGAGCCTGGGACAACTTGTCAGGCTCCCTACCTTTTGGAAGAAGCAATAATGATCATTGATTGACAATTTAAGAAGATGACAATTCGTCGGTTTATAAACATATGTTTTTAAATTGTTCGCATGACAATCATATGTGTGATTGCGGGCTTAAAAATTGCATGTTATTTTGGTTGGTAGTAAAGACTACCATTCTTATCGGAGTTTTGGCATAATTCCAATTCTGGAGGATCACCAAGTCAAAAAAACGAAGACAATTACTTTGCATGAAGACATGGTTAGAATGAATCATCATATGATGGAACAAAAATAAATAGACAAATTTGTAATGATTTTATAATTTTTTTTTATGAAGAGGTGTGATAGTTATGAAGAGTCAAATAGAATTTGTGCAAAGTGCATACCCAAGCAAAGCATTGATTTCTTGCTGAAAACCTCTTTGTGGGTAGAATTTGTGAGCCTGAAAATCAGTTTGCAGGGAGAATTTTTTAGCCTGAAATACGGTACGCGTGCATCACCTCACCTCTGCTTTGAACCTGGATAACCATGGCCAAAATTCAAACAGGGGCGTCTAGCATGATTAGCGTAGCTAAAATGAAGAAATCCTCCTCTACAACCCTAGTTGAAACACAGTCGTCCACATATGATAGGGTAACAGTAAAAAAATTCCAGGGGAGAATTCTGATGCATGGAGAGATGCAAATATGTGGCCACTAGGTATAGAAAGTATCCTAAGGAAAGCAAAAGTTTTCAACTTTTTGTGGGGAATGTTTAGTTATGTTGATGAGGAGATAGATGAGGAAATTTTGAAATACGATGTTAGGAATATAGAAATCATAATTTTGGGGAAGCAGGTATACCTCGACCCTGATTTGGTTGCCCGAGCTACAAATATTCCATGTAGAGGGGGAGTGATTTTAATCTCAAGGAAAACCCAGGATAGGAGAAGAACCAGATGGCTAGAAAAATTTGTCGGTGAGAATTAAATGTTCCAAGGAATGGTTTAAAAATGCAAGATGTCCCTCCTGGAATATACAAATATTTGATTCAGATTTTTCTTAGGACAATTATGAATCATCATAGGGATGACATTTCGGGTGAATGTATGTGGGTAGTGATGCATTGGGTGGAATATATACCTGTAGATATTCCTTATCTACTGGATAAGAAACTCCACTCTGCCCTGCAAGAGAGCCAATTAAGGAAGGTTAAATTTAGTTTCACGGGCACACTTCAAAAAAATTATTGATTTATGTCAACCCCATGCTACTGAAACAAAGATTGGTGATATCAACCAACATGGAAATATATCTTTGCCAAAATCACCTATTCATAAAACATATGTTAGGAACATAAAAGCAGGGAACATAATGAGGAATTTCCAATACAGTCTCCTCGACAAAATGAGTAATTAGTACAATATCCTGAGCACCATGGGGAATTACCATTACACTGTGCTAAACAGAAAGAGGAATCGCCAGTACAAAGTCTTGACCACCATGGAGAATTACGAGTACAGTATCCTGATTTGGTCACAAATGATGAAATTCGTGCTGCCATAACTTTGAAAGAGTTTAAGGGGCATGTAGATAGAGGTCATTGGGAGGAGGTGAAAAAAAACAAAATGGAACAAACTACTGCTCACTTTTCCATTCCTCAACAAGTTCTTGATAGAATTCCTCCTAAACAGTTGGAAATTGAGTATGATTGTTCTTCCAAATCAGAATTAGGGGCTTCCTCTATGCATTTAGACATTGCATCATATAAGTTTGATAGGAGATATGTGTTCATCCTATATTATAAAATGGAGAATTTCAAGGAACAAGCTTCCTATATATGTAATTGGGTGGAAGAGTGCTTGAGAAAAGATGATAATATTTTACAATGCCTAAAACAGATAACAGTGTTGTAGGAGACAGTTGTGGATAATCATTTCAGAGTAGACATAATTATAAAAGGGAAAGAAGAAATGGTTAAATTATTATCAAAAGAAGTAGAAAAAAACACTAATGATGATGAAAAGTAATTCATTCTGTGAGGGTTGCGTATGAAGAGGCTTTGGAAAAAGCTAATGCTGAAGCGAGTGAACTCAAAGAAGAGTTGAAAAAAATACCACTTGTTCTCAATGTACTACCAGTGTGGATAGAAATGGGTCCTTTATAGGTAATGGAGAATAAAATTAAAGTATATTAACAGGTAGTACAAGAACATTAGTTGAAGTTGAAAGAGTGGGAGGGAAGCCATGGAAAAAAAGTTGGAGAATTAGAATCAATAATTTTCGATTTGAGAAAAACCATTTCTAGGCAAGCTGATAAGATGAAAGGAACAAGGTTAGCAAGGATCTTTGAAACTTTAAAACTTAAAAAACAAAGTAGAGGAAAAAAAATTTCCAGTGAAGAAGGTGGTGAGGGTGAAGGTAAGGGTACCAAAGGAGACGAGGGTAAGGGTAAGGGTAAGGGTAGAAGGAAAAATACACCTATAGGTACAATGTCCTTAGAAGAGTGAGAGAATTCCTTAGCAAGTCGACAGAAGATGCTACAAGAATGCTTCTCAGCGAGCCTTGCACTAGGTGATTTGTATGCCTCATCACCGTTACATAAAGAAATGAAAGAGAAGATGGCCAGGAAAGATGCAAAAGTAAGGGATTTGGAATCAAAACTCTTAGAAGGTAGAAAATTTCAGCATTTGGGATCAGATATGGAAATTCAAACACTTAAATCCACAATTGCTGATTTGGAGAAGGAATTAAAAGGGCAGTTGCTGAGATGACTACAATTCCTATCCTTCCCAACGAGACAGAGTTGAGGACAAAAGAGTAGGAGAAAGAAATACATAATCTGAAACGTGAATTGACTGAAGTTAAAAATAAGTTGAAACATACCAGACAGAAATTGGAGGTCAAGGAAGAACAAGAATCAATGAAGTATAAGAAAAATGTGGAAATGTTGAACAAATTGATGGCGGAAAAAATTGTTTTTCTTGAAAATTTAAAAAAAGTTTCACAGAGAGTTAAAGAGCTTGCAAAGAAACCGCAATAAGTGCCTTGTCCAACTCCAGAACAATTACAGTCTTCTACGAAAGGCAAGAGAGACAATTTAGATTTGTCTTCTGCTCAAGAGGATGGACTGCATCCATCTCTGAAACATGCTAGACATGTATAAATCAATTTATATATGTATTTATCAATAGTTGATGAAAAAAAATATTTGTATGATGGAGTTTTGCATTTATCGTCATATAATGAAAAATGTTTTTTAGTTGGCATATCAATGTATATATGTATTTATCGAAAGTTAATGAATTTTTTTTGTATGATGGAGTTTTGTATTTATTAGCATATAAGATAACATTATAGAGAATTCATCTCCGAATCCAATGTTTTCAGTGATGAATACGAGACCGCTTGTAGGTTGTGAAAGAAAGCATCAATCTCTTTGAAATAAATTAAATTTATGTATGTTAATTAAATAATAAACTTTGTTTTGTTTATGTCTCTTATTTATTTCATCTTTTTTTAATTAACTGGATTAACAATCTCTATTTAAATATTTGTCTTGTGTGGGCATCTGAAAAACTTGTTTAGTATATATTTTTAAGCTATGTGTGGGAAACTTATAATACATTGTGCGAACATGATTTTTTTTCAACATGGAAGGTAAATGTTTCACTCATGTGACATCCATAGGGAAAACTGAAACCATGACTCGATAAACACTTCAATAAGGAAAAAATACATGTCATTTGATGAATTAATTGACACACACACATCATCTGGTGGGAATTTGAAAATAGCATTTTAAACTATAGATTTACCACTTGGACAAAATTATAAAACCCTAAGTCAACATGAGGGATTTTTATTTTCAACAACTCCTGAACCAATGATACTAGATGATGTAGTACATCCCATTGAGCACAACCAAACTGATTTCCCTTTTAGACTCATATTCTTCTGAGTTGGGAGGACTTTTTACTGGACTGGAGCAAAACAAGATAGAGGGAACTTTTGGCATACTGGTAACTTCATCTTCAGAGAGTTTCTAGACAAAATAATGATGTGGTTAGATGCACCAATAAACACTCTAGATACCCATACCCTCATAACAATTTAATCCATCAACTAATGGAAATGGCAGGCATTTTACTAAGGTCAATTACGCATTTTTACCATAATGTTTATCAAACCCTAGGTCAACATGATGATATTTTTATTTCATCCAATTTGATGTGTGAGAAACCCAATGGGTAGAGGCCAACATGGTGATTCCATTAGGACCAATTTCATCCTATGAAGCTTCTTTGTCTCTCCTCGGTGGGCATTTTTTTCTTCTAATGAATTATTGTGGACATTTTCATAACACAACTGCTTTAGGGTATTTTTTCATCACTTAGTCAAATTCCCAAAATTATCATACTCTTGCAAACCACTATCAGAATGTAACAAAGAAATCATGAGACATTAGGACACCATCATGTGTCTTTTCAACCTCATCACATCATGAGACTCATATTTTGTCATCTGACCATCACTAAGCAAACTGAAGGTATGGGTGGATAGCGTGTCCACTAGGAAACAAGACCATGTCACCCTTAGAATTTATTAAGACAACCTGAGCCTCTGGTGGGAATATCAAAATAGCTTCTTAAATTCTTTTGAGCATCAAAACATATTTCTTCCTATTTTGGTAGACTCCTATTTCACATGTGTGAACACTCTATGGAGACCTTAAGTCATGAGCAGATGAAAAAATTACCAAAGAATGGATCCATGTCATTCGATGAATTTACTTGCATAAAGACATCCCTTGGCGGGCATTTCCAACTGACCTCTCAAACTCTTTTTCTTAACACAATCAATTTTTCATACTTTTGAATATGCAAAACCATTTTTCTTCTGTTTTGGCAGATTGTTATTTTCCGCATGTGGTCACCATAAGAAAAAATAAGAACATGGCAAGATATCCAGTTCATCAAACAACAACCCCATACCCTCAGATAAATTTATCATCATCAAGACAATCTCTGGCGGGCATTTCCGTGAAGTCACTTAGGCAGTTTTGCTAGTACTGGAATAGTGCAAATATGGTTGGGAGGCACTTTTGGTAGGTTGACATCTTCCTCCTTAGAGACTCTATGGTGAGGCAGGTGACATGGTTTTATCTTCCATACAACACTCTAGAGACTCACATTCTCAATACATTTTTCACATCATCCTATGAGGCATGGCGGGCATTTCCTTAAGGCCACTTGGGAAGATTTAACATCAATTCCATAGACAAATTTCTCAATTTGGTCTAATATTCCTAAAACACCCTTTTGGCAGGTCCATAAATTTTTCTGTATCCACTTCCAAGACAATGTGAAGACATGATCAGGAAGGCAAAAGACCAATATACAAGACCCCCATGTGCTGATGGAATTCATTCTAACCCATAATTTACGGTGGGCATATTTCTAAGGCTACTTAGCCATTTTTTCATCCACTGGTGAAAAACCCTGTTTTGGCAGGCTTGTATCTTTCTCCTTAAGAAAGATTAAGGAAAAATCAAATCATGTATAGGTAGCCAAACCAACTAGCTATAGGGAAGTACCATGGTGTAGGCATTCTTCTCAAACCATGAATTGTGGCTTGCATTCTCTTAAGGCTACTAGGACCAATTTTAACTGAGGCTGCTGGGACCAATTTTGACAACTTTTCTAAAACTTTTCCTCATGGAAGGGTGGATTTTGTATAGTTGGGTGGTCTCATTGTTTTTTTCATGGAAACCTTGGTAATTTCGGCATGGCAACTCGAGGTAAACTCTATTGTTGTAGTTTTTCTTCAAGAGTTTTTTACCTTGGATATTTTAGGGTTTGGTCTAACTTGGGAATTTGCAAATATGGTTGCTACTGAAGCGATGATTCATTCTTGTTCATGGGTTGGTGTCTTAGATATCTTTCTTCCACAACTATAGTTGGCTCAAGTAAGTGGTTTTCTTTTCCTTATGAGAATTGTAAATTGTAATGTGTAACCATGAAATATTTTCTTTGGCTTTTGGCTTTTATGAATTTATCTATGAAAATGAGGGTTGTTGTTATGCATCCCTAGGTTCTATTTTTCATCCTTACATCCATGTGATATACAATGAGTAATTCTAATTAAATATATACATATCAACAACAACCACAAGCTCCATTATCATGATAAAGATGAGGGAAACTCAATGTATGAAAATGGAAACCACTTGTATCTCAATAGGAATTAAGATAATTGGTGGTTAATTCACTGAAACTTAAGCTTCAAAAGTAATTATACCATGAGAAACAACTTTTTTATAGATTTCTACAGCCATTGGATTTAACTCCTAAGAGAGTGATAGAGTATGGTTTGCTATATGTTCACCTTTATTCAACTTGGATTAGTGCAACCAAGAATATTGGTGTGAAAGATGAACAAGTCACACTAAATGAAGAGGAACATATGTGTTCAAATAAAGATTCAAGAGCACCAATAGGAAGGAAGAATCAATGTTACAAAGCACAACAATGTAAATTGTCATATTATTAGGGAATTAGTAAAAACAATAATGAACGATGGATTTACTATTACATTTTCAAATGAAAAGAATAATTTGTTGTTTCATGTCAGCATTGAAGAGCTCACTATCTCGTAGCCCTTCAAAGTGAAATGGGACCCTGACCTTCAAATTTGATCCTTGGTGGGGAGCCTTTTTATAATGTCTCAGACCCTAAGGCTTATCCTCGAAATAGGATCTGAAACTATTTACAGTCATAATCAAACATTAACAACTAGAGCATGGTACTTCTGCCACGGTTTACATATCTTTAAACAAACATCATAGAGAAAATTCATGTGCTCAGTCTGGATGGTAGCACAACATTTCTGGTTGTGAACTCATGGGCTCTACCACTTTCCCATCTATCGAGTCAGCAATGTGTCCTTTCCCTTTGTGTCCGTTCTGTGCTCGAAGGAACCTTTCTGCATGGGCTCAAAGTTGGCAAAGGAGTTTATATCCTTTTCGTGCTCATATTTCTTCACAGCTTCCTCCTTTCTTCTGGAAGAAACAAGCCTCTACAGTGGCTTGTCATTCTTGTACTCCTCACCACCTCAGAAAATGTTGGTAGATGGGGTGCATGAAAGCTACAATGAATACCTTGGTCCCTTGATGCTCCAGTACGAGCATTTGCTCCCACAGAGAGCTGCTAGCGATTATCATCATGTGCCTAGTGTGAAAAACTAGGGCAATAGATGAGCATGGAATCAAGCTCACCAACCAACAACACACCCAAACTAACAAGATTCTTGAACCAGATTTCCATTGTAAACATATCACAATCCTCAGAACCTCTTGGCAGAATGATAGTGTGAGTTTGCTTCTACACTAGCTCATCCTATGTACCTTAATGGCTATGAAAGGTGGTGTTTATATAGGATTGGAAAACTAGACAAGGGGATGGCCCATCAGCATTTTTGCACATTTCATCGTTGAGTAGCCTGGTCGAACATAGGCTTTAGGGCATATGGACTGGACGTGTTCTGGCCCTTTCGCTCATGTGATGATGATACCAAAACCCATTCTTTCGCTATGTTTCCCCTGCTACGTGTGGCGATCATATTCGATGTTCCACTTCTTATATTTTCATGATATATTTCTGATTTCACACGCCAACCATATGACGGGTATCTGGTTTTGGGCGAGATGGCATTGCTGCGAGGATGATTTATCCTGTGGGTGTATCACAAATGGCGTTGGGGAAATCAATTAATGTCGAAAAGGAAGACTATATGTGAGGGCATCCTCTCCACTTAGATTTTGTTATGGTTTTTTTATATTGCATAACCCACGTGTTTCTTCATGCACTCAGTACCGTAGATATGTTCATCTTTGCGATCTAAGCCCTTAATACATCAAATCTTCATACCCAAAACTAAACACTATCAACCTGCACAGCTTGATTTTGGGAGATCAATATCAACCATCGATCTCTAAACTACCTTCATCAGGATCATTCAACTTTGAGAACTTTAACATTATGCTAACCCTTTTTCATCTACATGAGCGAGCAACTTCTAATCATGGAATGTTTCTCACCTGTTGATCTACCCAACATCTTGTTTCGACCATATATCTTCATAGCCCCTACCACTTTCAGTGGATCGAAATCGTAACTTTCTCCATGCTAGTTCAATACGTAGAATTTTTTGAGACCGCAAATCTATCTCCGCCTTCATCTAAGCCATCCGATTTTCTCGCTAATTAACCCTTTTCACGATTTGAAAAAGTTTCTCCCTCCGAGCAGGTTCACCGTGTGAAATTATTTAGGGCCGTTGATCTCAGCTTGTGTCGATCACTACCCTCCAACATTGCACCCATTTAATGGACTCCACAAATCTCAAAATTAAATCCTTCCTTGCATCTCTGCTCCACGAAATCGCTTTCTACCATCGATCTTCACCATCCTGAATCTGAACCATTGAAGTTTAACACACTTTACCCTTATTCTGTTGTTTCATGTTTCAATATACAAAAATAACTAT
>LPNX010740498.1:14346-64346 GCA_001517045.1 Pseudotsuga menziesii | reverse complement strand
TATGAGGAAACCACTGGGCCTGAAACAGTGACAAAATGAGTACCAAAGGATGGCAATGGCATATAAGAATGATACTCATGAAAAAGGGACCCTAGCCATGGAAGAACAATGGTAGAGACAAGGTACTAATGGCTTAGAATACCATAGTCCGTGGCAAAATGTTGCATACTAAGGTTAATGTGGAGTGAGAAAATGCCAACATGTGTTGGAAAGAGCAAAAACCACCCTATAGAAGCATCAACACTTTGTAAAAGTTGGTAAACCTGTTCCAAGGCACAAAAGGGGTGACATTAGTCAATTGACATTTCAAACTATAGAAAAAGACCCACTTTACGAAATATTATTTCTATAAATAGTTTGAAAATTAAAACATTTCTCACCATTTGCACTTTTTGAACCAAAAAGGAAAGTTTACCCTCTATCTTTGATCACTTGCCGTGGACAATTGGACCGTCGGAATTCAGATCCGTCAGCTTCAGGTAAATCTACACCCTAAGCTCTTCAGTTTGATCCAAACAAATTTTAAAATTAATGGTTAATTCAGTATATTTCATCATCTAATAATGTGGCAAAATGCATTCACGGGTTGCTAAGCGTAAGAGCCACGAATACGTGTTCCATTCGTGAGTTGCTCAATAGGAAAGTTGTGAATGACTCGCGAGTTGTCCCAATGGACAGTCGCAAATGCTGCGCGATAGGAAAATGCTTTAAAAATAGTCAAATTTTTTAAATTTTTCTGAGGAATTATTGAATCAAATTATGTTTATTTGCAGGAAAAACATGGTGCTGGAGTGGAGGGAGAGGGAACATGAGATGATGGACCAAACGGCTCTCCAAAGTCTGCCTACCATCCAAGCATTGTGGAATAGTGGGCTACTCAAGTTCTTTTGCACATCGCCCATGCGGGCTAATGTCCGTATATTAGAGTTTTTGGTCAACTATTGGGACCATGACCTAGGGATGTTCAATATCCAAGGGGAGACTTTGGAGCTTACCGTAGAGGACATCTATTTCATAACCGGGTTGTCACATCGGGGAGCACCGGTGAACCTGGAGGGCACTGGCAGGGGTGGTGACCCCTTGAGCGTCCAGAACTATGTCGATGTATTCTGCAGGCCGGGTACTCAAAAGAAGGGCAGCAGAGTTCTCATTGCAGATATTCAGGACTTTACACTGCAAGTATTAGCCAATACTATTGTCAGACTTTCAGGGTCAGCAGGGTTGCATATGGCCACCATGACTCAGATGAGGGTGGCGGTTGATTGCTTCAGAGGCACACTCTATGATTGGTGCTCGGGAATTGCCCCCATTATGAAGAGGCAATTATCTGACTGTAAGAGGGGAAGACGCAAGAACTTCGGTTATGCGAGTATATTGGTTGCGTTCTTCTTTGAGAGGGTGCCAGCTATGAGCCCTACGATACCATTACAGGTCTCACATCCACGTCAGCCGAGGCTGAGCAGGTGGGGAGATATTTTCCTCCGCCAAGGAGGAGGAGACGTGGTACATAGCATATACGATGATGATTTTTATACATGGTGGGAACGGCAGGTGCCGGCGTTGGAGTATTTTCCATACGCTGGAATGGATTTCCGAGGTGACTGTGACCTAGCCCTCCCTCCAGGAGGAGCATGGGGAGAGATGGGTAAGTAACTTTTTAATTTTTTATCATTATCAAATTTTTATGAATTTTCTAATGATAGGATATATACATATGTACAAGTCTAACCCTACTCACATGTCAAAATGCAGATATTGGACCAGTCTGCCCTGTAGGGCACCCACGTACCTTCGTACGTCCTGTTGCAGGGGGAGACCCTGGATTGATCAGGTTACTCGAGACAAAGCTAGGTAGACTGACTGACTCGAGACAAATCTAGGCAGACTGACTGAGCGAGTACCCACGATACGGATAGAGCATCTCCCTATAGCCATGCAGGAGTTCGTAGTTGGGGTTCCATCGGCCTGGCTACGTCTTTTTAGACGGGTAGCGAGAGCAGTAGTGGTATACAGGGATGCGGTGGAGGCTTCTAAAGCCGAGGAGGCTGAGGAAGCCAGGGGGCACAGAGATCATGGGGACCGAGGAGGTCCTAGTGGCCATGGCGGGCAGTCATAGTTCTAGAGCATTTTGATGGATGATGATCCATTTTTTGTATATTTTGTATATTTTGGATCTACGAATCAGACTCGATCTATCCTATGTATGAACATATATTTACATATATATATATATATATATATATATATATATATTTGTTTGGTTGTCAGCTTATTTACAAGAGTTCTTTATGTATGTGCTGTATATTTATGAAGTGTGTGTGAGATGCCAATCCAAAATGTAATTAGCATATGCATCAGACAATGAATTTTGATTTCTTGGAATGTGATTAAAAGTAATAACTTCAAACTGTCTTTCCAATAAACGAATTTGCATGAACTGACGTAACAATGTAGGATTTCGTACCTGATAAGCTCGATTGAGCTGGGAAACAACCAACTGAGAATCCAAACGGACTTCAAGCCGGGTAATGCCACGTGACAAAGCATCCCATAAGAGCTCAATAACGGCCCTATATTCAGCAACATTATTAGAGGCAGGACCTAGGCAAGCGCCACCCGCGGCAACAAGCTGTCCTGTGGGAGAATAGATAACCCACGCTGCCGAAGCTAGGTTACAAGTGTGGCGACTGGCGCCATCAGCAAAACCTACATACATTTCGGAAGACATCTGCAACAACCAGTAGATAGTATAAAAAACAAAAATGACAACCTAATGTACATAAAAATACATACACTAATATACAAGAAAAAGTGCTAAGCCTAAGCGTAGTACTTCTTCAAGTAGAGCCCATTTCTAGGCTCGGGAAGCTTATTCCCATCATAATCCACTAATTCATATGCGCCTTTACTCAGTACTTTAGACACGACATAGGGTCCTAACCACATGGCCTTGAATTTTCCTGCCCCCAGAGGTTCTTTATCTTGGTCCCAGAGCAAGACAAGTTCCCCTTCAGAGAAAACCCTAGGTTTGACCGATTTATCATATTGAGCTTTAACCCTATTTTTGTGAGCCTAGTTCGCAGTCAGCGCATCTCTACACTGTTCATCAAGGTGCTCTAAGTGTACCAAGCGTTCTTCAAGCTCAGTCATGTCAGGTAACACACGAATAACTATCTGCAAGGATGGGATTTCGCATTCAATCGGTGTAATAGCTTCCACCCCATGAACGAGTTGGAAGGGAGAAAAACCCATAGAAGTATTGACATTGGTTCGATAAGCCCAAAGAGAAGGATATAAAATGATGTGCCAATTGGAGCGGGCTGCATTAATAGTTCGTTTAAAAATAGTTTTTAAAGTCTTTTTTACAGCCTCAACCTGACCGTTTGCTTGCGGATAGTATGGAGAAGAATGTTCTTTTCGAAATCCGAGCATGGTGGTCAGTTCAGTCATCATGTGATTTTGGAAATGACTGCCATGGTCAGTGACAATCACCTTGGGAATACCGAACCTTGCAATAATCTGATTGAAAATGAAGAAAGTTGTTGTTTCCCCGTCGGCTTTAAAAGTAGGCATTTCCTCTGCCCATTTCGTAAAATAGTCCACAGCGACAATGATGTATTTATGCCCCCCAGCCGAGGTTGGGTTGCATGTCATGTAATCTATCCCCCACTTCATGAAGGGGCCTACTGAGACAACAGGAAACAAGGGAGCAGGATGTGACTGCATTTTTCTTGTGTAGAGCTGACACGGATGACAGCGCTTCATGGTTTCCACACAATCTCAAAAGATCGTGGGCCAGAAATAACTGGCACGCAAGATTTTCTAGGCCGTTGCTAACCCAGATAAATGACCCCACATGCTCCACTGTGAGAATCATTTAGGACAACCTCCGCTTCCTCATGAGTAAGGCAGCGACGCAAGACTGAATCTACCCCTCTTTGATATAAAGTATCTCCTATTATGAGGTAGTTTTTAGCATGAAGTATTAAATTACGTCGGTCTTCCCTAGAGCAAGCGACAGGATACTTCAAAGTCTGGAGATATATAAGAATATCTCCATACCAAGGATCAGAGGTGGATATAAGGAAGATGTGCTCATTTGGGAATGAGTCATCCTCAATCACTACATCTTCTTTCGTAGGAAACTCTGCTATAAGCTCAGCAAACACTAAGGATTTCTTAGATTTAGCGAATTGGAAAACCAAGTCAAACTCTTGGAGAATGACTATCCACTTATTGAATTTTCCCCCAACAATCCGTCGGGATAAAACATATTGGAAAGGATTTACATCCGCCACTACAGTAGTGGTCCTCAGTAAGATATAGTGCCGCAACCTCTATACAGCATAAACAACCGCTAAGGCTAACTTCTCGACGTGTGAGTACTTGAGCTCAGGCCCAACCAAAGCACGACTAAGATAATAAAAGACATGCTCAATGAGCTTATCGTCCTCCTGAACAAGCACTACCCCAATGGTAGACTCCGACGCGGCCATATACAATATAAAATCCCTAGACTAATCTGGTGGGCGCAATAAGGGAGCCGACAACAAGGATTTTTTCAATGCCTCGAACGCAAGTTGTGTGGTTTCATCCCATACAAAAGGGGTGTCCTGTTTGAGCAGGCACATGAAACCTTTCGTGATATTGGCATAATTAACGATAAAACGTCGAAGGAAGTTAGACTTTCCTTGTAGACTCTGAAGTTTCCTGAGAGAGCGAGGAGGAGGCAGATTTACAATGGCCTCTACTTTTAGTGGATCCACCTGGATGCCTCTACTGGAAACAATGAATCCAAGCAATTGCCCTGACTCGACGCAGAATACACACTTGTGGGGATTCAAGCGAATTTTATAATATCTGCATCGTTCAAAGATCAACCGTAAATGATCTGGATGTTGGATCCTCTTACGAGAATGAGCGGGCAGATCATCAAGGTAAGGCTCAAAAATGGCTTTTATATCATCAAAAGCAAAGTTCATGGCTCTTTGAAAGGTTTCCCCCGCATTTTTCAATCCGAAGGGCATTTTCCTATATGCAAATGTACCCCAAGGGCAAATAAAAGCAGTTTTATGCTGGTCTTCCGGTTTGATTTGGATTTGATTGTAGCTGGAGAAACCATCCATAAACGAAAAGACTTCACTCCCCGTACAAGCATCTATGATCTTATCAATAAATGGTGTGGGGTAGTTGTCCTTGGGACAGGCTTTGTTAATATATCGAAAGTCAGTACAAACGCGAATAGTCCCCTGCTTTTTATCAACAGGAACTGGGTTGGACACCCACTCAGTCAAAGCAATGGGATATATGAAACCTGCTTTCAACAGCTTTTCAACCTCCACCTTCACAGCCGCCACTTTACACGGGTTCACGGGGCGTAATTTCTGCTGAACCGGCTTGGCATCAGGGTAAGTACGGATTTCATGTTGGACAATAGATGGATCTATTCCTGGCATCTCCTCATATGACCAGGAAAAGACATTGCGGAATTCATTGAAAAGGGCAGTATAGATAGCAATCTCCTCTAAAGAGCAGTTTGCTCCTATATAGATGTTTTCCACGACATCTGGGTTGACGGAGATATTGATAAGTATAGTAGCAGAAATGTTTGCCATATTCCCCTCAGCAAACACTCCTTCCCTGGGCAAAGGGTTAACAGGTATATCAACATCTCCAGGAAGTCTCACATGAAACTCTTGGTTTTCTATCTTGCTTAGCTCTGGAAGGAAATAAGATCAGTGATGAAGATCCTCACATATCTTCTCACGTGCACACATAGCTTCTAGAATGGCTTCATCGAAAAGTAAAACAGTTTCTAAGCAATCTATGGAATGTAAAGAGTTTTCCGCCCATGTGGGAAAATAGACTTCTTCCAGATCATCCGAGACTGTAAGAGGATCTGGAATGGTATCAGCAGTAGCCTGGGTAACAGCTTGATATGCCACTTCTGCTGCTGATAAGGGCACTTCCGGTTCTTGGGGGGTTGGGAGAACCCAAGGATCAGTCCTATCCACCACCGAAGCGATGGACTCCCCCACACTAGTGGAACTGATATAGTTAATCGGGGCTCGGATATCAAACGTGCCCATCAATTATGTATACAGTCCAGCGCCCAAGCTCAGAGCAGCAGGCTTGCTCTAATCCACCAATGGCACATTGGATTCCTTAGACTCTAAACGGCGCTTTCGAGTAAAATCAAGTTGGTCAACAGTAGCCAACTTTCCCTCATGTGGAAAAAACACAACACGAAGAACAACCGATGCAACAGCAGTCATTGCATAAGTCCAATTCCTACCCAGAAGCAAATTGTAGTCCAAGGGAGCATCAATCACTTCAACTTCAACAGACACTGCTTTGCCTGCCAACTTAATCTCGAAAGCTAGCAAGATACCATGTGGACAGAAAGACCTTCCATCAAAAGCAGTAAGTAAAGTGGTTGATGGGACCAGCTTTGGGGATCCTAGAGCTTTCCAACAAGCCAGGGACATAACACATGTAGAGGCTCCCTCATCTACAACTACCCTTCCAATGGTCTTACCACCATGGACGACATCGATCGATAGGGCTACATGGTAAGGGAGGCAAATTTTGACATCTGACAAAGGAAACTTCACCGTGAGACTCGAAGAGTCCATGCTACCTAAAGATGCTAAGAGGGCATCCCCCTGGGCAGGACAACTCTGTAGCACCTCCAAAGCTGACATTGCACATGGGGTTTGAGCTAGGTCTTCAACCACTGAGTAGTTGGAAGTATCCCTATTGGGATTATGCAAAGTCTTCTTAAAAATACCCTTGGGTAACTTTGGCATTATTTCCACATGTTTCTCTATAGTGAGCAGGTTGGAAGGTTCACCTACAGCTTTACCCGTCTCAGGAGTCTCTTTCTCATAGTTCTTGTTCCTGGTTTGCAACAAAGTTGAGGATCTAATCATGTTGATATAATTAGGGTTAGGAGCAGTTTGACTGCCCCCTGCTACAGTAGAAGCTGATGCAGAATTCTGTCCTTGGGGAAAAAGATCCTTCAGGACAGCCGTCGGTTGAGTTTTTAACAGCTTATGAGCTTGTTCCATGAGGGGACAAAGGTGGGTCAAGTGGTCTCCTTGGCACAAATTACAAGGGAACTTGACTTTCTTCTTATCTTTTTTTCCCCCATCAGCATTGTTTGTGGGCTTAGGCTTGTTTTGGTTTTGGTTTCCCTCTCCTTTTTTACCCTTCTTCTTCTTTCCGCCGGACTGCTGATTGCCCTTTTGAGAAGTTTGAGCAAAAACATTGACATTTTGGGGAGAGGGGGCAGCCTTTTCTACCTCCGCCGTAGACTGTTTGACAAACAATTGGTGAAGTTGTTTTGTCAAAGACTCTACAGTGGGAGAATTAACGGACCCAACCACACCATCGGCATGGGGTCCAGGCTTGGGTTTCTTGGCCTCATGAGAAGGCCTAGGTGCCTCAGGGATGATTTCATATAAGATCCCAGACTGTGAATAAATCAAGTCCAACTGCTGGGCCTTGAGTATGGCTTCTTCCTCACTAGTCACTCCTGATGTGGAAACATCCTTAGATATATAGGGCAATAATGATTTGAGGAACCATTCTAATAGAAACTTAGGAGGAATGGTGTCTTTGATAAGGCTCTTTCGCCTCCTCCACTCTTGGATATGATCTGAGATGTGGGTTACCTTGTTTTGTCTAAAGGTAGACAACAAGTCTGTTCCAAAATCGTATCAAACCGGAAGTTGAAAGTGGCTAAGGAAAGCTCCAGCCAAGTCCCAGAAACTAATAAAAGCAGCAGAAGGCAGCTCAATGTACCATTTTGCCGCAGTACCCGTGAAGGTCCTCTGGAACAGCCTCAATCTCACTGAATCTTCGTTCAATGAATTGGAAGAACACCATAAATGGAAGGTGGTGGCATGTGCCCCAAGATCTTCACCAGCTTTACCTTCGAATTTAGGGATATCCGAGGGAAATTTGGTGGGAACAGGTGGCCACGAGGGGTCATGCCTCACCAGGTCATTCATCAATTTTGATAAGTCTAGCAAGTTCAAAGTTTCCAGAAAAGGAAGTTTAGGCCTAGCCGGTGTATTAGATGTGCCAGCTTGGGGATTCGAGGGTCCTACCCCCGAATGCCCAAAGGTAAAAGAGGGGTTTCCCCCAGACACCGGTTGTGAAGTGGGAAGGTTGCTTTGGAACGGATTCCATCCGTAAGCCACAGGATTTTGGGTGGGAGGTGCAGTGTAAGTGGTTTGGGCCATCCCCATAGAAGTAGGGGTCTGAAAGACTGGAGCAGGTATCCCTCCGCTAAACAAAGAGAAGGGGGAGCTCGAGTATGGGACCGAAATAGGGGTTTGGAAGATTTTCCCATAAGAGTTGTTGCTTCCAAACTGCACTCCTACATATGAAGGAGGTGGACCTATGTATGGATTGGATGTGGGAATGTGCCCCCCATTCCAAGGGAATCCTTGGACAAGGGCCGAGGATCCTACCGGACCACTCTGGGTAGTGTAAGGAATTGTAGGTATACTGGGGATCCCAGTAACCATGTCACTAGAAGTACCTCCTATGTTCGAGTAAACCGGTGGTTGGACCACCTGGCTTGCTGGAGTTAAGGGAGTGGAAGGTAAACTAGATCTAGGGGCACTAACCGGGGGAGGTAGTACCCCTTCAACCGGAAGGTTTGAGGTGAAGACAAATGAAATTTCTCCTGAAGAAGACATGACTCTACCCACAGGGACACCTAGCACTGGTGAATCAAAGGGTCTAACCTGCACGATCACTGGATCGTTTAAATCAGTCAAGGGGGTGTTAAAATTCCTTGCAAACTCGTCAGTTTGTAATTCTTCTATCTCGACTGTGTCAAGGTCAAAGTGGTTAGCTATTAATTTCGGTTCACCAAGAACCTCGCTTACTCCTACTGGTTCAAAAGAACCGCCTATGCTTAATCTCCGCCTTTGGGGTAAAGGTGGAGGCTCCAATGTGGTGAGAGGAGGAAGGTTTCTCAACCTTCTTGACCTTCTAAGTAGTTGGTCCTCTAGAATTAAGACTTGAACTAATCACACCCTAAGGCCAACTAAACACAAGAAAACCACAGAGCATACACTAAAAATATCCTAGAGTCTCAAGCAATCAAACCAGGGTATAAAGATATACTTTCCCGAAGAAAGCTGATGAACAGTTACTTGGCGTCCTTGAGGGGTTCTTAGGCACAAGCGGAGGAATCACCCAACCGCCCTCCTACACTTTCCACAAGGGTTACCTTCCAAGTCTGTTCAAGGTGAACCAGAAATAACCTTCCGGTTTACCTGGGTATGAGCCCTAAAAAGACAAGAGACTAAGGCTACCTTGACAATACCAGCTGTCTGGGGGGACAGTCGTTAACCGAACTCGTACCCATGGGCAGGGTAGCTGAGCTTGAAACTTTGTCTAGGACAGAATCCCCAGATGCGTAAAAGTCCTGGGTTACGTTTTGACAAGGATTCAGAGGGCTATCTCCTCTGTCCAAGTCTCCACGCGGCCTACTGCTTAACTCCCATTTGAGAGGAGCTTCCCAGATACAGTGATAGAATCAAGGATTTACCTAAAGAATGGTCCACTACGTCTGAGTTTATAACTTGTGGGAAGTTTACACTCCCTAGCCCACAAGTCTAGCCTAAGCTAGTAGGTGAAAAGGCCCTAGAAATAAAAACTTGCTAATAAATTTTAAATTAAGCGTTTATTTTAGAGGGTTGTTTCTTACTCAAGAGGAAATGGATGTGATGGACTATATGGTGTTTTGAATCAGCAAGAAATAAATGAAAATAAAGGTGTATTCAAAGAAAACTAGCATTATAAAATAAACTTCTTTTCATTTTTTCAAAATATGTATTGATGAACTGAATGCAACTATAAGAGAAACTAAACCTATATTTTTGTAGTTTTCTGAGATAATATTTTTAAACTGAAAGCAAACACTACTTGTGCAAAAATTACAATGCAAAAGATTAAATATGTTTTGTTTTTCACTTTAAAAAGCTCAAAAAATCCACTATGCATCTATAATGCACTGGATCTTGGGTAAACTTGACACTTACAGACTGTATAAAAACCACAAACTGAAGCAAACCAGTAGACAGGACCAACAGACCAGCAAGAAAAGCAGGCTAGGAACCCTAGCTTGGGTGGAAACAATGACACAAAATCACTGTAGACTTAAAAGGTAAGTGCAAACCAGAAATTGACAGTAAGTAGACTGGAAAAGATAGAGCCCAAGACCCTAATCACTGATATGGACTAAGACACTTAAACCAATCACCCAAACAAGCCAAATACTTCAGGATGGAAACAGTAAATAAGTCAAGTAAAAAGAACTCAAGAGCTTTCAAAAAGCAAGAGATGTGATCACCTGAGGCATTCAAACAACTCTACAGCACCCTTAAAGAAAGTCTTCTCAGGAAATAGGACATATAACAAGCAAAAGAACAAGCAAAATTTTACTCAAAAAATCACAATTTCCAGAAGTATCCACGACTGTCTATGAGGACAACTCGCGAATGATTCGCGACTGTTTAGTAGAACAACCCATGAATGCAACTTTTAATTCGCGACTGTCCAGTGGAACAACCTGTGAATGGGTATAAAAAATTTCTCAAAGGCAGAGAAAAAACCCTAAGACCTTCAAATGCTGAAGCAAGTAAGAAGCAGGATAAAAATCACAAACAGACTACCAAGCAAACACTGGCCAGGAAGACAGAAATGACCTACAACAAACTAGGCATCCCCAGAGGAGTCGCCAGTTTTGTTGTACAGGATAATGCACCTAATAACCTTAGGTATGGGGTTACCAACATACTCAGTTACTTGCAGACAATTTGACTTCTAAAGTGTAGAATAGGAAATAGGAAGTTAGAAGGACTTACTTGGTTAAACGAAGGTCGATCCTTGCTTAGCTTCTTCCTCTCTGCTCCCCTCCAAAAGTCTCCAGGATAGTTCCTCTTTCACTTGTCTAAAGACACTCTTCCAGATACAAGATGATTCATATATGTATAAGCAGGTTAGATAAATAACACATAATACTGAAATGTAAACATTTATCAACCACAAGATATGAAACAAATATGGAAGAAGTAATCTCTTTATTATCAACAATGGAAAGAGTTTAGGTTACAACCCAATGTCTGAGACAAGGACTCCTCTGTCACCAAAGGATTCTAAGTTCCACTTCTCCAAATATTTCTGTAGACAATCCACCAGCATAACTTTGCACTTCAAGTGTTACTACCAACACCCTCCCCAAGGCCTGTATTTATATGGGTAAAATAAGGTAGTTCTCGAAGGTTAGGGAGGTTATAGCAGTTAAGGAGATTAAGGTAAATGGCTTAACTAATCTCCCATTAGTGCATGGTTTTATGTTTTAAGGTTGAGATACACATTCGCGGGTCTGTAGTAGAGCAACCTGTGAATGATTCACGACTATGCATAAGCGCAACCCGTGAATACAAGGATTCGCGACTTGCTGTGAAGGAGACTCGTGAATGATGCGCGAGTTGTCAGTATAGAGAGTCACGAATACAACTCAACATAGGTAAAATGGAAAAGTAACCAGATGGGTGTATAGGGAATGTACTTCATCATAAGCCAAAGTATAGTGAATATGGACAAACCTCTATCCATAACTGTCCTTTTGTGTGCCAACCTGAGGGAAGTCAGCACTCGGACGGAGAGGTGCCATTCAGGTGTATAACAGATGATGATGATGAAGATGTTGTTGTTGTTGATGATGATGATGATGATGATGATGATGGTGATGGTGATGAAGATGATGAAGATGATGACGAGGGCGATGATGAAAATGATGATGATGATGATGATGAAGATGTTGATTAGGAAGAGGGAGATGACGACAACGACGACGATGATGATAAAAGATGATGATGATGATCAATGATGGTGGTGGTGATGACGACGACATCAATGATGATGATGATGATGAGGGCGAGGATGAGGACAATGATGACGAGGATGAAGATGATGATGATGACTAGGATGTGGATGATGAAGATGATGATCATGATTATCATATTTATCATGATGATGATTAGGATGATGATGATGATGAAGAAGATGATGATGATGGTGATGGTGATGATGATGAATATGTTGATGAAGATGACGATGATGATGAAGATGTGATGACAAGATATTTACCTTGGTCTTCACTAAATTGTTTTAATCTTTGCCAAAATTATAATAGAATGATTATGCGTGATTATTCACTCCTATAAAGAATGCACTTTATGGAACTACCAAACTACTCAGTTTGGATATTCCTTTATTAAGACACCAGACTAGGTTCATAAGTCTTGATTCTTCATGTGCACAAGTCTAAGAATAGGAGGCTTCACAGGGTCCAAAAAGTTGTATTTTTTTTTACTATTTCCTCAGATCATATTGAATTGTCAGATTAGTCCTTGGAATGGGTGTTAGGATCAATCCTTAATTTTTCACTCAACTAGCTCCTCCCCCTATCATGTAGATGTCTTCATTCACTAAGCTTCCCCTAAAATTGTGAGGATGAAGATGATGATGATGAGGATGATGATGAATATGATGATGATGATGAAGATGATGAGGATGATAATGAAAATGATGATGACGATGAAGATGATGATCATGATAATGGAGATGTTGATGAATTGGATGATGATGATGTTGATGATGAAGATGAAGATGTTGATGATTATGACGATGAATATGATATTGATGATCGAGATGATGATGGTGATAACGAAGATGTTGATGATGAATATGATGATTATGATGATGATGATAAGAAAGATGGTGATGATGAAGAAGATCATGATGACAATGATGGAAATGACGATGATGATGATTATGAAGATGATGATGATGATATTGATGAAGACGACGAAGACGATGGTAATGATGATGACAAGGATGATGATGAGGATAATGATGGGGATGATAATCATCATTGTTGTTGTCATCACCATCATATTCATCATCTTCATCATGATCATGATCATGATCATCATGTTCATCATTGAAGGGAATTATGTATAGGATCTCACTATAAGCAATGAAATCAATACAAATTATGACAAAATCCTAGTTAAATTAAATTAAATTAAATTAAACTACACTAAATTAAAAACATAGATTTGTTTAACTATAATTAATTTAAAATGCAACAAAATATAAAATATGCAAATAAAAATAATCCAAAATAAACTAAATAATAGATAAATATGCAAAATTAAAAAACAAAATAAAACAAAAAATATAAAATATGCAAATAAACAAACAAAAACGTAGAATCCAAAAACTCTTAGGCACTAGCTCATTAGAAAAACAACAACAAACAAGTGCACTCCCGTGCACTAGTTCATTAGTAGGATCCAGAGCCTTGGTAATTTGATGAGAATAGAAGTGGTAAATCGAGGAGCAGGGGATACCCATCTAGAGGATATCGACATTCCCAGTGGAGGCAATCTGGTCGCAGTCCAGAGGATACCGACATTCCCAGTGGAGGAAATTCGACCACATTCTAGAGGATAACAAAGGGCCCAATGAATTCTGTAAACCCATTAACCCTAGCAGCGTAGGAATTTGGGAAAAATACGTCAAATTTCCAAACCAATATGGATTCGGTATAGTCATACTGAAATTATAATTTTTTTGTTGTGCTACCATCACTTCTATTATTGGTGGATCTAGTAAGGGTTTTCTATTATTGGAGCATCTGAAGATCCTCCTTAAATTCGGGGAAAAGACATATGGGTTGAGCACTGCAAGCAAGTCATTCTCTTGTATAATTTTATGAATTATGGCACAATTTGCAAGCTTTTGTAATTTATTCTATTTAATGGTCCAGAACAGTGTGCAGAGTCATGTAGGAGCTATAATCTGAACTCGTTAAACCGATTTTGTCAAAACTTTGAACCTGAGACGTGTTTCTTCTAAGCATTTAATTTTTCTTTAATAAATAGTTTTACCTCGATTATGGCACAAATTACAAGCTTTTGTTATTTTATTCTATTATATGTCTGAAACGTTCTATAGAGTGCAATCTTGTATAATCTTATTCTATTTATTGGTATAGAATAGAGTCCTCTATGAACTATAATTTGAACTGATTCTATCGAAACTTGAATGTGGGACCTCTTTCTCCTTTAAAGACACATTTAATTTTGATTTGATGGTCAGTTTTACATGGATTATGGCACACTTTTCAAGATTTTGTGATTTTTTTTATTATGGGTCTAAAACATTTTGTAGAGTGCCATAGGATCTACAATTATAATGACTGGGTATAATTCAACCTAAGACCTATTTCTCCTTTAAATAAGCATTTTATTTTATTTTTATGCTCACTTTTACCTGAATTACAACACACTTTGCAAGCTTTTCCCATTTACTAGTTTGGATTTTGGAACAATGTATAGTTCCCTGGGACTTGTGGGCTATAATTTGAATTGAATCCAGTAAATTGACCCTCATACCTCTTTATTCTTTAAAGACACATTTGATACAAGTATTATTCTTCAACAACACTTATATATTTTTTCCTCTATTTGTCATATACCATGGTAGTTAGTGTGGTCGCCTCTGTTTGGCATATCTCAAAGAGTCTGAAGGTTATCAAGAATATTGTATCCTACGTGTGTCTTCATTAAACCCTCTGCAAGAATTTCTTCCTTAAATATATGCTGTGTAATTTCGATCACATCATATCTTCCAAAATACTATCCTTAAATCCTTCTCAACATATGCAGAATTTCCTTTATAAATTTATGTTTATTAATTTCCTGTATCTTACTCTTTTATTTCACCAAGACTGTACATGCATACTTTTCTAACTTTTGGAAGACTTATATTTTTCACATCTTGAACATCTTTAAAAAAACTGAGGGTATGGCTAGGTATCCACCTCAAATAGGAACAAGACCATGTCATTTTAAAACCTTACTGACAAACACATAGTCTCTGGCAGTCACTTTAAAATGGTCTTCCAAACTACTCAATTCAACACTTAGTCAATTTTGTCAGACCCTAGTCATTACTGTGCCAGGAGGCATTTTGGCAGACTCATATCTTACACATGTGAACACCCAGAGGAAAACTAAGATCATGAGTGGATGCCTAGATCATCAAAGAATGGACCCGTAACATTTGACGAATTTATCAATTAAAGAGATGACTTTGGCATGCATTTCCAAGTGGGCTATCAACCTCCTATTTTCAACACTTAGTCAATTTTTCATATTTTTGGATATGCAAGCTAATGTTTTTACCTCTTTTGGAAGGCTGATATTTTTCTCATGTGGTCACCATAAGAAAACCTAAGAACATGGATGGATAACCAGTTCATTAAAGAACATGCCTATACCTTGTAATGAATTTATCATCACTCCGACAGGCTTTGGCGGGCATTTCCAAATGCCTCTTCAACCTTGTGATTTGACACTTAGTCAATTTATTTAAACCCTAGGTCTCAAAGCTTATTTCAACTTTTCATCAAACTTGGAGTGTAAGACATCCAATGGATGGAGGAAAACCAAATGAATCCATTAAGACCAATTTCATCCTCTAGAACTAATTTCTCTCTCCTCGACAGGAATTTTACTGAAGTATGATGTAAAAGCTTCTTAAGACCCTGTTTTGGCAAATCCATAATTTCTTCCTCAGGTACTTTCAGGTCAAAGTAAGAACATGGTTAGGTAGACAACACAGCCACCTACAGGATTCCCATATGGTGTAGGAATTTCTTTCAACTCACAAATTATGGTGAGAATTCTCCTAGAGAAACTTGTCTAATTTGACCAAAAAGAACTTCTTTTGGGAGGCATGTATCTTCTTCCTCAAAGATTTGTTCTGAGAACTAGTGCCATGGTTAGATAGATACTTCAACCAACTATGGGATAATAGGACATAGCGGGCATTTTATTCTTATTATGAAATATGGTGGGAATTTTCATAAGGCTACTGCTTTAGGACAATTTTTCACCACTTAGTCTTTTTCCAACTTTATCATACATGCCTATGCCCATCAACAGTTCTTTTTTCATTAATGAACATCTCTAGGATATGTTTGTCCACAATCATCAGTTCACCAAATGTCATCGATTCTCCATTCATATATTGACATCAATGCCAACACATTCATCTTCCATATTGCCAACAATGATTCCCAAGAGGATGTAGATGAGAGGTTAGCCCTCATCATCTCAACCTGAATATGCGACTTATCCATTTCTAAAGCCTTAGATATTGTTGGGTCATCATTAGTGCAACTCTCTCATTGAAGTGATAAGGATTTGAATAACATAGACTTTTTATGGGGTCCAATGAGCCCTTATCTTGGATTGAAACTGGAGATTCTTTTCCATATACTATACCTTTTCTTGTTGGTTCCCTTGGCTTTGAGGTTGAAACTATAGAGAAAGGATAGTTGTAGGTCTCATCCATTGTCATAAGAAATCAATACTTAGTTACTACTTGTGTTAGTTCCTAATGAATAATGAATGACATGTTACACTTTGGAATGATGATAGTATAATCTTATTTTTTAAAAATTAAAATTGCATGTTTTGGTATTTATAAGATGCCTATTCTCGTATTTTAGTCGTACTTGATTTTTTTGTTACATATTTTTTCTGTATCGTATTCGAATCTGTACTCGAATATTACTACTATGGTTTTGACTGTTTACTTCGTATTTTCTGAGGATTCATATGAAATATAGGCCATATTTGAGGTGCAAAATGACCCACGATGGGAATTTTTCCCCGTCAAATGCTAGCCTTGAACCCATTCATCGTCCGTTTGATAGAGAACGGGCCTGAACCATACCATCATGAACAAAAAAATTCAGGATTCCCCTATTGCAAAACACCATAGCAATGGTAAGAAAATGGTATTGGGTAGTGTAAGACGATTCCGGATCCAACATCACCCTATCTGCATCTATGTGCAAAACCACTCAAAACTACCTGTAATTGGTCTAAATTTGGTGACTTTTCACAATGTTATCCTATTTTAAAAAAATCAGGCAAATAGTTATAGAAGGAGTACCTTGCACGAGGAAACTTGCATATCAAACCAATGTGGAAGAGGGAGTGTTAGACTAACATCTCTAAGTTTTGGTGGGAAATCCATGAATGAAGCAATATGACCACCGCCCATTCCAAATTGAATCCCCGACATGATCTATATGAGGGGGAACCCCATACCTCTTTGCATGCATTAACTAGTCAGTGGCCAAGAAACACACTTCTATATCCATGTTGTGAAAAAATTCCAAACCAAATGAGATCGTGTCTTATACTTAAAAATAATTCAAATATAAATAAGTAAAATAAATTACACCTTTGAGAGGAAAATAGATTTTGGTAAAGTTTTTGGGAAGAAAAAACTTTTGATATTAAAACATTACAAGTAAATATATTTGCACGGTAAATTATATGTGCTTGGTAGATTATATTCTTGTTTTATTGAGTGTAGGTGTGGAAATTGAACCCATGTGTTAGAACAATTACACTCACAACAATTGCCAATTACACATGCAAATTACTCACAAAAGGAGACTGAATATGGAGTAGAACACTAATCTGTATTGAATAAGTGTACAATAGCCAACCCTGTGAAGTCATAGGCTGCCACAATAAATAATTACATGAGAGATTCTAATGCATAAGGATGCCATTCGAATTTAGTCAAAAGTAGGCTTACTAAATCTAAGCAAATCCCCCATAGGTGTATAAAGCACATTCCAAATCTATCTAGGAGCTCATGAATTGGAAAAAGAAATTAGGCAAGCTAATAGGTGGTGGAATGAAAACTCATACATGCTTTTCATTGGAGAAAAGAGTGGAGGATGATGAGGACAAAAAACAAGTTAACTTCACCTAGTCAAACTTTCTTAATTGCCTTAAAACTCAGAAAAAGCAAGCAATAAAGCAGAAAAAGCAGACATGCACTAGGGAGGCCAGGAATAAAGAAGATTTGATTCCAAGAGGTTTCCCAAGCACTCCATGACTCAAATTTAGCAAGTTTGACCACTATGGATGTGTGGAGGACAACTTGCATAAGGTGGAATATGGAAACTAGGAAAATAAGACAAAATTTGGATTAATTAATGTCTAAGGTAGCTAACTATGGGTTGATTATTCTAACAATAGGTACCACCAAATAGGTATCTATCAGATATATCTTCCTTGAGTGATGGTGAAGATATACTAGGAATGGTTGAAAGTGATATGTGTTGTACTATATCTCCTGATTCTATATCAACTAGATCTGAAAAGGTAAGGAAAATATTTGGTAGACACATGCAATATTTTATTTCCAACAGAGGATCATGTAATTATGATGGTGAGAGCATAGGTGACATTGAGTTTCCCTTGAGGTATAGACATCTAGTGCAATGATGGGTACCTAATAATCTACCTCAAGTGGACACATATTTCTTCATCAATGGAAGGATGTATCGCATTTCTCCTTTGTCCTTACATGGATTGGGGCTATTTTCCATGGATGGCATAAAGGTCAGCTTTATCACTCTAACTAAATTGATGGAGTATGTTAGACCATTATACATATATAAAAACTGGTTGATCTTGGTCCAATATACTCGAAGTATGAGGAGATACGAAGTTGCCGCAAATTATATACAATTAGCAGAACACAATAAAAACAAAGGGGCGACTATGTATATTGATGGGAGACCAAAAGCATCCAAAAATGTTGTTGGCTTTATAAATGGCACATGGACAGTGACAACAACTAAGAAACCGAATTGTGAATTTGAGGGATGCGAAGAACATTGTATATTTGTATGTGCAACAAAAAAAATACTTCCAGGTAAAGAGTTGCTGATCGATTACAACTTAACTCGAATAGATGTGGCTTCCACAGTCCAGGGTAACCGTGGAATGTCACATGCTATTCCTCATTAGGTAAATGCTAAATATAGTAACTAAACATGACTACAATAACTAAATGTTTCAATTTTTTCTGTTAACATTTGATTTCCACCATTGACATTCGCCTTTTTTGTGCATATTATGAATATTTCCATGTGATAACATGCTTATTACACTATTATGCTTATCTCATTTTTTATGTTACAATTATTGACTCAACTTTTATTGATTGATTTATTTTGTCAGGGTTGCAGTAGTGGAAACCCACATGTTGCTTCCACAGTCCAAGGTGACCGTGGAAGGTCACAATCTATGCCTCATGAGGTAAATGTTAAATATACTAAATATATATGACATCAATAATAAAATGTTTCAATTTTTCCAGTTAACATTCGATTCACACTATTACCATTCGCTTTTGTCATGCTTAATGTGAATATTTCCATATGATAACATGCTTATTACATGTGGAAGGGGTCTGCTCATCCCCATGGAGCAGAACATGTATCTCCTCCTTTAGAGGTAAAAGTAAATATTATTGCAGTATCTCATTTTTGTTTATGTTACAATTATTGACTCAACTAAATATGACTACAATAACTAGAAAATCCAACCCCATAAGATTTCCATGTGACAACATGCTTATTACACTGTGGCAGGGGTCTACCCATGGTCGTCATGGAATAGAACATGTGTCCTCTACTTCCATGGTCCAGGGTGACCGTGGAAGGTCACACTATGTGCCTCATCAGGTAAGTGTTGAATATAATAACTAAATATTGAGATTTTTTATGTTAACATTCAATTTCCATTGTTACCATTCACTTTTTTCGTGCTTATTGTAAATATTTCCATACGATAACATGCTTATTGCACTGTGGTAGGGGTCTGCTCATCGCCATGGAGCAGAACATGTATCTCCTCCAATGGAGGTAAAAGTAAATATTATTGCAATATATCATTTTCGTTGATGTTACAATTATTGACTCAACTAAATATAGTAATTAAATATGACTACAATAACTAGAAACTCCAACCCCAAAATATTTCTATGTGACAACATGCTTATTACACTATGGAAGGGGTCTACAGATGTTCGTCATGGAATAGAACATGTGTCCTCTACTTCTGAGGTAAAAATAAATATTATTGCAATATCTCATTTTTATTATGTTACAATTATTTTCATAACATTTATTTATTGATTTATTGTGTTAGGGTGGCACCGGTGGAAATGCACCTACTGCTTCCATGGTCCATGGTGACTGTGGACGGTCACACTCTGTGCCCCATCAAGTAAGTGTTAAATATAATAACTAAATGTTTTGATTTTTTCTGTTAGCATTCAATTTCCACTATTGACATTCACATTTTTCTATGCTTATGGTGAATTATTGATTGTTTTATTGTGCTAGGGTGGGGACCGTGGAAAGGCACCTGTTGCTTCCACGGTCTAGGGTGACCGTGGAAAATCACCCACTAGAAGTCGATCAGTACAGGGTGATCGTGGGAAGTCACCAGCCACAACACCGCATCAGGTAAGTGTTAGTTATTAATAGTAACTAAATTTCATTACAATAACAATGTTTGAATGATGTTAAAATTATTTTGCTTAATTTTATTGTTTGATGCATTTATTCTAGTGCACTTAATCTGGGTGATGAGGAGCTTGAGGATGAAATTTACTATTCCATAGACCCTATGGATACTATAAAGAAGGCCCCGAAAAAGGAAAACATAGAAATGATTTCCTTGGCTTGCATAAGGCCCATTCCATAGGAGATCAGGGCAAGGATTGAAGAGATGAAAGAAAAAATAAAATCTTATGGGGTAAGTGTCATCTTCACATATTTTTTTAAGCTGACATGATTTCATATCTGATATTATGTTTTCTATTTTTCCAAGTGATATGATAAAGTAAATTTTTTTGTTTGTATGATTTTTTACAACCCGTGACTAGAGAAACTGCCGAGACAGGTATAGGTAGCAATGATGCACCAATGCAACAACAACATCGAAAAAGCAATGTACTAGTGAGGCTTTTTGACACTCCTCTGGTTGGCCTCGAATCCATTGATGAGGGCATCGATTTTGATCAGCATGACATGCTGGAGCATGATGAGGTGGAGCTTAGGACTCCACATGACTCCGAACATGAACCTACTATTGATGACCAGGAAACTTTTCCTGGAGCAACACGAGTTAAAAGCACCAGATCACTAGATATCACCTTTATGGTGGATGACGCTTGTGTTTCGATAAAGATTCAAAATATTGCAGCTATTTATTAATTAAGTTATTCATTTTAATCATGAAATTAAAATGGACATACAGTGAAATTATTGAAAATTAATGGATTACACGTTTCTGTAGGAAACAATGTTTTCTACAGGAATTTGAATGACAAAGCATTGGAGCTGTTTGGACCCACCATTCATACACCATGGAATAGCCAAGATATCACAAAGAGAGATGTATTGATAGACCACATGGTAAACTTGTTCGGAAATACATTCAACAAGAAAGTGGTTGCAAAGTTAGCTAACGAGAATTTAAAATATACCAGGGCCCAATATAGCGATAAATTGCAACTTGACCTCAAGCATGAGTGCCCTCCCATGGTTTCAAAGAAAGAGTGGAAGGAACTCATAGAGGATGCAAAGCAGAACTTGCTGAAAAGACAAGGAAAACAACCATGGCAAGGAAAATCAAGGTACAACACATATAATCTTTTTAGTGAAATATGCTCATTTATTTTTTTCTTTTTTGTTTTAAGCAAGAATTCTGATATCTAATGTTTTTCAAAATTTTCATATAAAGACTACCAGAAACCTCTAAAGCAATCAAGGCTAGAGTGGAAAAGCATGGGAAACATAGACTGGGCCAGGGTGGCTATAGAAAACTAAAAGCCCGAATCGTAAAAATTAAATGATTAACTGTGGGGAATATTTATTTGAAAGTAGCGATCAAATATCTTTTTTTTATATTGGAAATTTTATATGTGTTATGCATTATAGGGAAATACGTTCCAAGATGCTGCCACCGAGGAAGACCTAAATCTTGGTTTCAAGTATGGTTTTAAAACTGTCATTGAATATCGTAAAAGCTTGGGGAAAACTCCAATCTCCCCAATGACGCAAATGCAGGTAAATAAAATGAATAAAGACATCATTGAAGTATACTATTAAAGTCAATTTAATTTTGATTATATCACCCATAACTAAATATTTATGTTTTCTTTTAAGCAACAGTGTAACTGCAGCAGTGAATCCAGTGGTACTCAACACGTACCAGCTGATGTTGGGGAGTGCATGTCCGATGATAGTGGGGGGTAGAGTGGCCATTCTAGTATGTGTGCTTTGGAAATAGAAATATCTACTATGATTATAGATATTTATTTCCTGATGTATACTTATAAATTTTCTTCTTTCAATGGAAGACCATGAAGCTGTTGCATCTGGAAATCTCACATTGCTTAGCAGCTTCCATGAGAATTTCACTTTTCCCTTTAACCTCTTAGAAAGCCTGGCATGAGTCACCTTGGTCACTCTTTTCCTTTACCTAGAGGGGATGACGCTTTTTGGTGTTTTGCACAGAGCGTCGTCGGCGCCTGACCCAGTTGATCAAAATGCGTCATTTTACCTCTTATTTGGCAAAAACCCTAGGTCAACGCTCCTGATAGTTTTGCTAAAAGAGTCGATGGTCAGTAAAAAGGATAAAAAAGATGCTTCTAGAAGCTTCTGTATGGAAACCTTTGTGGAATTAGTTCCTATATTCCTGGGAGAGGTGGCATTCACCTCCCTCACCTATAGGGATCTCATCATATCCTTGATTTCTAGGCCTATAAATGGAGCCTTCATGAAGAGAGTGGGGGACGCCAGAAAAAACATCCTTATGCTGCTAGTTTGAAGTCTGAATTAGAGGCAAAGTCAAGGTAGCTTGTGTTTGGAGAGGTCTTCATAGTCATAGGAGATTGTATACATTCTTCATTGAGACAGAAGACATTGACATCAAGGATTTTGGTTGTACTTCTTTCTCATCCATATATTAAAACAAAGACATTTCCTTTCCTATATTTGATTATAGTGTTTGTAATTAAATATTATTGGACTCCTTGATCACCAATATGAATAGTCAATTATCATGATGATCTCATTCCTTTTGCCTATCTTGTGATCTATTTTGCACATATTGGACCATTGCAAGGACTTTCTAGAGAGAAGACAAGCAGATCCAAGGTTGAGGTATAATGTGTTTTAGGTTAATTGAGTTGACTATTCAAGGAAAGGATATGTTGCTGTTTCTTTTTGTTATGCCAGTTGTGTTTTACATTACAGATGAACAAGCAATGACCGCACTGGTTGAGAATTCATGATAACAAAATTGGCGACCATACTCGGGATCTAGCCTAATCCAGTCATATCTGGGGAAGATCTAGTCAGATCTAGTGCAGATCTAGTCAGATATATAAACTTTGGTAACCATTCCATCTATGAAGGTTATTTCTCTCTCCTTTCAGTTGTTTCAGTTAACAAGGTAAGTTATCCATCTTATGATTCTGATCTTTTACCTCTGTTTTGAGTAAGTTTTTGCACTTTTTTAGTCATCTCAGTATTTCTGGTTTCTCCTACAGGATTTTATCCTTTTTAGTCCACTGTTGTGCAGTACTTTTCCCTTTGGCTGACAGAGCATTAGTTCATCCTAGGGCGCCTTTTCTCTTCTTGACCAAAGTGCCGACACCGCCTTCTCCTTTTCTTGACAAAGCATCGATGACGCCTTTATGCAGAAAGCTAGGAGCATTGTAGCATACTAGGAAGCACCGATGCAGTGCCCTTTAGCGCGTCGAGGTAGGTCTTCAAAAACCGTCTCTTTACAAATTTTTTGTTCAAAATTGTAATTTGTCCTGTCCTCTGAGATTTTTCAGTTTGGTCTGCTTGCTTGCTTGCTGTCTGGTTCACTATTTTTTGTGAGTCTGATTTTCTGTTTGAGCTCAGATCCATTTTTTTTAATCTTTTGCATTGTCATAGATGAAATAGAAAACATAGTTCAGCTTTGGCTTTTTAGTGAAGTCTCTAAAAATTTCCTTTTGAAAAGAGAAACTATAGCCTCTTCCTAGAAGATTAGTTTCCTTTGAAAAAGACTGCTTTGTGTGCCTCATATTTTCTAGAAAAGTACAAAAATAATCATTTTATTTTTCTCTTGTTTATGCTTGCGAAAATTTCCATTTCCATTTTTCATGTGTGATTCATAAAAATAGGTCTTTTTGACATTGTAGCATAAGTTAGTTTTGCATGCATGTTAGAGGCTTCTCTCTTTACATTTATTTATTGGATCTTGTTTTATTGTTGAAAACGACTTTATTTTGATGTATTGTTGAAAATAAAAGAAAAAGGTTTTTTCCTTACCCTAGTTAGTTCTCATCGAATTCAAAAAATGCATTTACATTTGTATTAATTTGCATTATTGGAGACAACATTCCACAAACATTCACCTAATCGTCCAGATAAAATTAGTGGTAGATTTAGGTCTAAAAATTGTATAGAAAGTTGAGTGATAGGTTAGGGACGTGTTTAGGCATCGTTAAGTGTAGGAGCTGTCGTTATTTGTTTGCACTACAACTTGGGACTCGCGCGCTTCTTCCACGTACCGTCAGTATGTCGAACAACCTTTCATGTACCCTTGAGGTATATAGAAAGGTACTTCATGTACTCGATTGTATATCGAAAGGCCCCATGTGAACATTTGTTTATTAGAGAACACTACTACCAATTTGATCTCCCACGTACCTTACGTATATCGGGAGACCCCACTAGGATACCCTGACCATCTGAGAAAAACCCTTCGGCTGTCTTGTGTTGAGAAATACACTGAAAACAACATTCATGGAGACTACTATGCACGTACCCCTGAGGTATATTGTGAGTTGCACCTACTTGACAATCCTCATGAGAGACTAGCTATTATGAGCCTGTCCTATCACTTAAGTTTGCTTGTGACCTTTAGCTCTGAGTAGGTTTTGTTTGTGTGTTTTCCTCCTTTTTTGACCTAGATTAGGTAACTTTGGCTACCACCATGGCTTAGCAACTTGCGAGATGTCAATCTCGTAGATTGCAGGGTTTACCTCCTGACTCTCCTCCTATTGTGGAAGGATAAGAAGGGGTAACCATGGAACAAATAGCTTCTGCTAATGTTCCTATAGGAACTACCCTAGCCAGTGAAACCAGAGAAGATTTCACTATTTTTACAAGTCCTTTGGTTCAACTCCCTCCCGCGGCTAATGCTTCTGGGCATTCACTGTTGGAAGGTCGTGTTGATAGTCCTACTCGATCATATTATGGCTTGGGTGATCCTTTTTGGAGAACCTCTATGGGCCAAGATATTGTTGAATTCAGGGTTATTAGACCTTCACCAAGGAACCCTCCTTTGGGAGAGGAGGAAAAGAGAAGAATTAATGCATCTCTCGATCGAGCTCGTAACTTTTCAGAGAGAGTAGAAATAATCATTCCTCCACGTGTGTCTTGTAATGAAACTATGCCGACGTGGTTACCCCGTAATACACAACCTTGGCCTATAACTGAAATTAAACCTTCTTATGAAGGTCATCCAACCTATGGAGAGACTTCTTGCAACCCATGTCATGAAGGATATCGTTCACTAGCTCATGTGTTAGGTCCTATTGAAGAAATTCCATTTCAAGGTAATCTAGGTCTAAATGACAATCCTACAGTCTCACATCCTGGCCCTGTTACTAGGCCTTCCATACCAGTCATGGTTGGGGGGGGAATCCACAAATCAAGTTATGTCAACACACTCTAATGTTGGGGGGGAAACCCCGGTGTGAGTTACGGCTTTTGTTAGTGGAATTATTTCTAATTCAGGACAAGTTGCAGCTATAACACAACCTACAGTAGTCATCCCTCCTAATAACACCAATGTTGTTCCCTCCCCATCTAGTTCAGGCCAACCCTTAGGGGTGCAACTTGTCAATAATCCAACTTCTTGGGGATATACTTATCCAGGAACTTAGCCACCTACAGTCAATTAAGTGTATCAACAACCACCACCAGCGGCTATTTATCCTGGAATGCCCTACCCTAGGAATGCTTTTGTACCTTGGTGACAACCCAATTGGTCCAATGTTCTATCATATGGAGGATCTTTTGTGTATATTGATGGAGGATATGGTGGAAACCCCCTAGAGGACCACCAAGTGGACCTAGAGGACCTGGAGGTCCTGGAGGAGCTAGTGGACCATTTGGAGGATCGCCACCCAGAGGCCCACCACCATTGCCTGGAGGTTGAGGACCACTTTTTGGAGGACCACCACCACCACCTACTAGAGGAACACCACCACCACCACCTGGAGGACCATCACCACCACCACCTTCCAAAGGACCCCCTCCCTTGGGTGGCCCACCTCCCTATGGAAATTATAAAAATCAACAACCTTTTCAACAAGCTTTGGGGGCATCATCCATACCCATCTATCAATTAGCATATGGTTCTACTGGTCAGCAAATGCCATATCAGTACTACCTGTATCTACAACCAAATCAACAACTACCATTTCTGGCTACTTTAGATCTGCTAGACTTGCCAAGATTTATAAATGACCCGATACATCATGACACCTCTTGGCCTTCCATTCCTGTAAAGATGCCCTCAGATATACCCAAGTTTGATGGTAAACCTGATGAAGATCCAAAAAACCATGTGAAGACATTTCATTTATGGTGTTCATCCAATTCTTTAATGGACGGCTCAATCCATCTAAGGCTTTTTCAAAGAACCCTCACTAGTATTGCCACAAAATGGTACAATGAGTTACCAAAACACTCTTTTTGGGACTTCAATGCCTTAGCAATGGCATTTTTAACACACTTTCAATTGCTAATTTGATATGAAACAAGTATAGACCTTTTGAATTTGCTTCGACAAACCAAATCAACTCACATCTCTGATCATATCCATGAAAGGAGAAGAAGATGAAGGTTAATTAAGGCCCCCATTCCTGATCAGTTGTTCACTGATTGGTTTACAAAGTCTTTACTTCCACCTATTACTAGAGATGTTGCCATGGGAGGCACTATTACTGAGGAGAAATCTATTAGCTGCGCTCAGTACCTAGACTTGGTTTACTCCTAGTCAAGTACTATGTATGATCTGATTCCCCATGTTCCTCGACCTACAACTAATCCATCAAGACCTGCAACTAAACCACCTACTGATGGCATACTTGGTTCAGTTCAAATGCAAATGATGGCTACAAATTCTAAGAAACAAAATCAAACAGCCACTCCGTCAAATCAAGTAGCACCATCTACCAAACCTGCACCCTCTCCTATTGCTTCCGCTGAAGTAAATGCGATCCAATCAAAGGAATCTTCTAGTGGAAAGAAGAAATGAAAAAATAAATCTAAAACCTGATAATCAACAGGAAGGAAATAAAACATAGAACTCAGATGCTGATTCAAAAGGTAAGTGAAAGGTAAAATTTCCTTATTTAATCTATGGAGGTGACCATTTTACAAAAGAATGTCCTCGTCGTGAGGAATTTAGTAATTTTTTGAAAACTTCACCCATCCCAATAGTCTTGAAATATCCTTTCCCTTCCCAACAATAGTTAATTGATCATAAGTCCTTAAACGAAACTTCTTCTTCCATTGATGAAGTTCGAATGATGTCTAGTGAAATGGTTAATTTAAATACAAGATCACACAGTTATGACCCTCCTCCAGAAAAGAAACCTGATTATGTTCCGTCTGAAAAAACTCTCAACTTCAATACCTCCTCCTAATAATGGTCTTCATATTGAAAAACCTATTCCATAAGCAATTTTTCGTCCACCAAAGGGTACTCTATGTAAGTCCATAATCAATACTAACACTCATGCAACCTAATATTATAATATTGTCCAATATTTGGCCCAAGCACCCTGCACTATGTCGACTTTAGAGGTACTTAAAACCTGCCCAACTCAATGAAAAAATTTGCTTACTGCCCTTGGAGATATGGATCCTGAGAATAGCAATATCATCACTTTCAAACTAGATTATTTCAAGATCAGACTCTCACATCAGTTAGCTTTCTATATCGCTACCAAGATTGCTGGAAAGACTATCCATCGTACTGTTTTGGATGAGGGTGCCTCTACATTAGTTATGTCTTTATCTTATTGGAGAGCCATTGATTCCTCGAAAATAAACCTTTCACCTACCACCCTTAAGGATTTTGATGGTCACGGATTTCAACCCTATGGATTACTACCTACCATCCATGTTGAACTAGGGAGAAAGTCAGTCTCCATTCATATTGAATTCGTTGAATCTCTTTGGATTAAAAATTACTCCTAGGTCGTAACTAGTTTTATGCTATGCAAGCTATAGCATGGATTGTTTTTCGGATCATCCAGTTCCCATTCCAAGGAAAGATTATTACTGTTGATCAGTTAGATTTCATCACACCTAATGCCATTACAATTGATGCAAATAGTGTTCCTCTCCTGAATAACCCACAGTATAAGGACATTGGAGTAGGTCTTATCAAAGATTCTTCACTAATGGGAGTCTTTCCATCATCTGATCCTCCTCTTGCTTCGCAAACTACATCTATTAACATGATTTCTACCTCTCATGCAGACAAAGGAAAATAAATTGCTGATGAATCAACATCCTTTTCCTCTTTTGAAGAAATTTACATTGCAATCTAAGCTACCAGTGATTCCCCCATCAATGACCATTTGTTGGTGGCCTCATATCGCTATCACATGCCATACTGGCTTGAAATGCCCCCATCTCTAGATTATCTTTAACACACACTTCCTATAGATGAATCTATTATGGAAGGTATGTCATTATAAGAGATGCATTGGGAATATTATTATCATGGATACTCTTTCCTTACCCCTTTCCATATGGTAGAATACCACTTCACCTCTACAGTTTCATCTAATATAGTCCTCAACCCTTAGTTTCCAATCCTCACTCATAGTGTCGATTCTGAAGGAAATTTATGCAGCATTACAAAAGTATTCCTGTAGACATATCAGTGAAACCTGGTGTTTTCGATAACATTTTCATAGGACATAACTCTTTACTTGAAGAGGTTCAAACATACACAACCCTTTTCAAGGAATTTAGAAATGTCTTTGCATGGACATATGAAAAAATTCAAGGAATTGATCCCTCTATCGATGTTCATGGGATACAAACTTACCCTGATGCCAAGCTCGTCCATCAGAAACTATGACAAGTACATCCAAGAAACATAGGTACTATTAAAGAAGACGTTGAGAAAATTCTCAGGGTTGGTTTCATTTACCCCGTACCATTAACTGAATGGGTGTCCAACATAGTCCCTATAAACAAAAAGTAGGGCACTATTTGGGTTTGTATCGATTTTAGATATTTTAATCGAGCTTGTCCAAAAGACAAATTTCCCACTCCCTACATCGATCAAATAATCAATAACTGTGATGGAAGCATTATTTTTTCCTTTATGGATGGATTTTCTGTCTATAATCGGATTGAGATCGTCCCGTCAGACAAACACTAGATGACATTCATTTTCCCTTAGGGAAATTTTTCTTATCGTAAACTACCTTTTGGTTTAAAGAATGCTGGTGTGACATTCCAACATGCCATGTCATATGCTTTTCATGACATTAAACATGTTGTGGAACCCTATCTTGATGACCTGCCTGCTCATTCCAAGCAATGAGATATTCATGTCGATCATCTAAGAGCTATTTTTCTTCGATGTTGTCATTTTAATATTCATCTAAATCCCCATAAATGTGTTTTTTGTGTAGAAGTTGGTCGAATTCTTGGTTTTATTGTTTCAAAATATGGCATCCGAATAGATCCCTTGAAAATTGAAGCTATCTTGGCCTTACCTGCTCCCATGAATATCACTGAACTCCAAAGTTTGCAAGGGAAGGAAAATTTTTTACGTCATTTCATCTGCAATTATGCAGAAAGGACACATGGTTTCATGAGGTTGCTCAAGAAATATACCCCTCTCATCTGGGATGATTTCACACAACGTGCATTTGATAATCTCAAACATGCACTTACCCATGCACCAGTGTTGCAGCCACCTAATTATGCTAAGGACTATTCCTTGTATGTGGCTGCATCCTTGTTTACTATAGGCATGGTCCTTATTCAAACAAATGAATACGACCAAGAACATGTGATTTATTACGTAAGTAAGAGTCTTTTGGAATCTAAAACTCGATACTCACATGTGGAGAAACTCACTCTAGCCACGGTCATCCCGGTCCAAAAGTTTCGTCATTATATCTTGCTCCGCACCACCACTGTTTACACAGATTCCAACCCCATTTACTATGTTCTCACACGGAAAGTGCTTGGGGGAAAATTCTCATGTTGGATTGTGATTCTCCAAGATTTTGAGCTAGAATTCACCAAAATTACTTCCAAGAGGTCCCTCATTTTTGTACAGCTTATATGTGACCTTCCCCATACAACTGATACTATAGAGCCCTTTGATTCATTTTTTGATGAATCATTATTTCTCATTAGTACGATTGATCCATGGTACAGAGATATCATTTTGTATCTCCAGACCTTACGATACCAACTTACTACCTCTCAAGACGAATGTCATTGCATTCACCACCAGGCCAAAAGCTATCTTATTTTGAATGATACCCTCTATCACCGTGGTGTTGACTCTATTTTATGACGTTGCCTTACACATGAAGAGGCTAAGATCATTCTAAATTATTGCCATGTTGGAGCTTGTGGCGGTCATCTCTCTGGGTTGGATACTGCCCAAAAAATCTTGCATGCCGGGTACTTATGGGCTTGTATTTTGAAATATTGTATTGAAACAGTCAATAAATTCCCAACATGTCAAATGTTCACTTCCAAAAAGCACACACCTCCATCTCCGCTTCATCCCTTTGTAGCAGTTATCCCCTTTGCAAAATGGGGCATAGACTTCATGCACTATAGACCTACCTTAGTTAGGGGGCATGGCTACATTATCATGGCTGTGGAATATTTTACATAATGGGCTGACGAAATTCCCACATATCCCAAAGATGGTAAGACTGTTGAATTATTCTTATTCAACCATATCATTGCAATATTCAGGGTTCCTAGGGCCATCGTGACTAATCATGGATCACATTTTCAAAAAAAAAAATGATGGTAGAGCTCAGTGTAAAATTAGGGTTTTGTCACTATAACTCTACACCATACTATCCTTAGTCCAATGTCCAGGTTGAAGCTATAAACAAAGTATTAAAAACAATGCTTCAACGGATGGTAGGGAAAGCCAAGTCAAACTGGCATTCACAGCTTTTCTCTGGACTTTGGGCCTATAGGACTACTGTTAAAACTTCCACTGGTTTTACACCTTTCCAACTAGTATACAGACTAGAATCTACTCTCCTGATAGAGTGTGAATCCCTTCTTTAAAGTTTGCTGTGGAACTATTTCCCAACACTACTATAGACGAACAAATATTCATGTACCTAAACAAACTTGATGAAAATCGACGTGATGTTGGCTTAGCTAATGAGGCACATAAACGAAGAATGAAAGTTCAATATGATAGACTTGATGAAAATCGATGTGATGTTGACTTAGCTAATGAGGCACATAAACGAAGAATGAAAGTTCAATATGACAGGACTATCCAACCCCATTCCTTCAATGAAGGAGATCTGGTTTTGACCTATGACCAGAAGCATCACAAGCTGGGGGTAGGAAAATTTGAGTCTATGTGGCATGGGCCCTATATTCTCAGTCATGTTTTAGAGAAAGGAACATATGAATTGGTTAATTACGACGGGATAGTGATACCTTTGGGAGAGCCCCGAAATGGGTTCTACCTCAAAAGATACTATTCCTAGGTCATCTAGCATAGGGTCTTTGTAAATATTGTTTATAGTTTGCTGTGCGTCTTAAGATTTGAGAGGTGTGTCTTTTGTGTGATTTAAAATATGTTTTTTCATAAAAACCTACTTCTACATTGTCTTTTTTTAGATTGACAGATGACTTCCTTGATTGGTTTTACTGATGGTGCTCATCGATATACACTTAACCTTGCATCAGCAACTTGGGTATTGTACTCTCCTATAAGTGAGCTGGTGAGTTCAAGGGGTATTCTTTTAGGTCCCTCCACCAACAATCTAGAAGAATGTCAAGCCGTGATTGGATTGTTGACGGAATCCCTAGCTAATGATGTAAGGGAAATTAGGGTTTACCTAGACTCTGAACTAGTTGTTCAACAGCTTAACCGAGTCTACACCATTTGAAATCTCATGCTTCTTCATTCTTTCTGAAGATTTAGGTTGTTAGAGACATATTTTGAGCAAGTTACATATCATCACATCCCGAGACATTTAAATGCTGTGGAAAATTCCCTAGCTAACTATGTCTCGGATTGGCATATTGCTCATATTTAAAAGTCCATTTGAAACATTAAAACATATGTAAATTCATAAGTATATAAATCATTCCACACATCACATTTTCCACACACAACTATAAATTTTGTTTTTTGTCATATGTATATAAAGTTGTAGCACCGAGATACACAATTTGGGCTGAAGCATCTCTAGCTTTCAATGCCTGTTCAGGACCATAAAAATTTCAGAATACATATACATAGGGAAAAATATGAAGCTTCGAAGCTTTCAGTAATACATATACAAAAAATGAATATCAAGGAAGAATAATCCTCATGATGCTCATGGTAGCATGCAATGGATTGGGCCACTCTGTGGAGTAGCCTAGAGAACCGTTCGGAGACACCTGTAGTATGGTGCTGATAATGCCTAGGTATCTCATCAGTGGTCATGTCAAGGATACCCATAGTCAAGAGTTGTAGGTTCTCCTCGAGATATCTGAGATATTCCTCAGCTTCATAGCGGTACACCATCATATCCATGGTACTCGCTCGCCTAGCAATAGGTGACATCTTAGATGGACGGACAGATCCAATGTCTGCATGAAAAACATTTTTATTTCAGTGCTACAGAAAATAAAAATGAAATAAATATAAAATTTAAAAAAACATAAGGGGATAATGTCTTCTAACCTCAGTCATCCCACACTTCCCCCTCAGGTAAGACTAGCTCCAGGTCATTTTGAAAGTCTGTCCCCTCATAGGCATAGTACTCCACCTTAAGTAATTGGTTTCTCAACCAGCAAAAGAATACAAAACTGTAAGTGACTTTAGGTACTCCACCTCCAAGATGAGGCATGACCATCACCCATGCAAGAATCCTCAGATCGTCAGGATCAAGTCTAGTAATGGTCACCTAGGGCCTCATGTGAGGTACCCACTATAAGATAAAGGACAATACCACTGATCTGTAACCAAACTGCTTCAACATTTCTATTTTGCACTTGTTTAGTTGACTCTTCAGACACGCCAGTACGCCTTCAACCAGTGGAAGATAGTGGGCTCCATGCATTGCAAAGCATATAGCATATGAGATCTGCTGGTAAGGTGGGAATCCCTAGTACCTTCCACTTCACCAATGGTATACACTACTATCCTCAAGGGGAGATCCATTAGAGACTTGATTTGTAGCTTTCCCAATTGGGACTCTGTACCCAATGAACAATTTTGATCAATGATATCATTCAAGGAGCCTTCTCCCCCTTATGCTCCAGATAGAACTACAGGGATTCCCTGCATAGAAAAACTGGTCAGAAAATAAATATCCTCGATCTCTATAGGCAGGATATGGACTCCTGCCACAAAATGCTCTTGGTTGGGATCCCACATGTCTATGATGTATTCTAGCAGTCGGACATGTGCTTTCATTCCAGGTATCCAAAAATACTTAAGAAGCCTACAGTTCCGTAAAGCCTCGATGGTGGAAGGATCATTTGCATCCTGGTTGTCTGGAACTTCAGGCTCCCTTTCCTTCCAAATTACCATGGTATACCTGTAATATGCCAATTTCATAATTAGAAAGTATATCATGGCTAAAATAAATAAAGACAAATGACATTGTAAATTGCAAAGCAAGATAAGAAACATGAAAAAATTTATTTTTTGGGTGGTGTAGGGTTTTATTTTTTCTTCTCTTTTCCCCCGTGGCACTGCTAGCCTTCGCGCACAGAGCACCATGGTGCTTCTACCTTTCGCGTGTAGAGTGTCGAGCGCTTATCTGATGTGGACAGAGCATCTACGATGCTCCTGTCCCAGCTTGATATAGTGCTATCGGGGGCGATGGCCGGCCACCAAAAACCTTAAAAGAAGAAAAATTTTGCATTCTACTCTATTTTAAAACTCCTATTGGAACTGTTAATCCCCTACCCTATCATTTCAAAAAGAAAATCTATCATCTATCTTGCTTTCAAACCATAAAAAGCATTTTAAGAACTTGGAATTAAATAATGCAAAAGAGACAAAATGAAATTATTGAACATGGAAAGAGAAAAGGATCAAATGCTTACCTATTCTATGGAGAATGAAGTGACAGTGACCTGGAACACCCTTGCCAAATCACTGAAAGAACTCTTGCTATCAAATCTAAACTTCCAAAACTCACCAAATGGTAAAAAACAAGTGGTAAAAATAACTTACCTACCCTTTCTATTTATAGAATGTTTGGAGTTTTCAAAAATAGATTGTAATTTATTTAATTTTGAAATCCAAATTATTTTTGTAAAAGTGGGTTTTTTTTCTATAGTTTTGAAAAAATGGCTTTTAATGGTGTTTTTTGATTTTTTTCAGGTGAATCTTGGGTCATGGTTACGATTTAAGCTATTTTTTTCTATTCCAAGCTTAGAGCAGAACTAAAAAAGTAATGAGCATCGTTTACACTTTTTACATGCTCATTAAAATTCCAGTAGAAAGGTGTCGAGTTTACTTTTTCGCTTTTTCAGACTTGTAAAAAGTGGATTATGAAAATGGAACCTAGTTCTGGAGTTATATTTAATCTCTTTTTAGTCTCCTCAAAACATAAAAATATTTCCAAGTGAACTTGTTGTGTTCACGCTTGTAAAAGAATCAGAATGGTCGACTAGTCGGGGGTAGGTTATCTCTTTTTCTAAACTACTGGCCTTATTTACAAAAAAAGGACCTTTTGGAGTCTTCTTAGTCATTTTAGACTCTCTAAACATGAAATGACAAATTAATTTGCTTTCATTAGACTCATAAAATTACATGATGAAAGACCCTATTTGGGAATGGACCCTCCTTTGTCAGGTTCGTGAAAAATATGAGGATGGACTCATCGCTTGATGAGATTCAACAAGTGTTTGTTACCCTCTTTGGACTCGTAAAAATGAAAAGATGCAATCACCTTTCAAGGTGGGGAAATTAAAGGAAAGCGGAATGGTTTTCATTTGTTTATATGGCAGTACTCTACAATCCACCTTTGAACATGGAAATTGTTTGCATTTGCATATCTGAATAGTTGGGTTTTATAGCTTGTCTCCAAGTCAATCCACTTTTGTGAGTCACCTGACTCCTTTGAGTCAATTCAGAGAATGCTTTGTCAAATTCCTTGCATTACACCTGGCTCTATTCTTGTTTAAGTAAAAGATGCCAAGTCATGCGTCATGCCGTCAAATTGTTCAAAGGATGTCTCTCCCAGAATCATAACTCATCTGTAACTTCACTTGTCCTTAAGAGTCAGTTGTTGTCTGAGTCAGTCCGTTACTTCAAATCAACTTTTGTTCCTAGTTTCATGTCACTGATGTGGGAATCATCATGGCCCTCCTGTGACAAATCTATTCCTGTTGAATTCAAATCATTATCCAAGAATTAGACCTAGAAACCTAGACAGTACCTTGGGCCTGCATTCCTCAATGGAAGGTTACCTTTCTTTTTACATGAGTTTACATCATTGACTCTTGATTGAAATACCTCATTGAGTGTTCGACTTCAAGTCCTTTATTCAGATTCGATGGTATGCACTAAGATACCTTGGGGATCATTGACATCAATGATGATTACCCTTGCACTTGTTAACAGTTTACATTATTGATTGGTAATCGAGTGCTTTCTACCATGTTTGACGTCAATACATTGTAATCACATTGTTAGATTCGTATCATTTGGACATCGGGATGAAGACTCGGAGTGGTTATTATTTCTCATCATCATTTCCTTTGCTCAGGTTGCATTTGGAGATCATTCACAGTCATGAAACGAATCCACATTGTACGTTTGGTGGTTGTATTCTATATCTAAGATTGAGATGCATAGATCTACTTTGTATATCACGTAGCTATGTCCTACTTCTTATAGCAGTTATTCATGGATATACAGTGTATCATTAGTAGCCATGACATGGTCATCATCATAGATCTGCATTGTATTGGTCTGCAACTATGATTGGGTTGGATAAAGTTAGTTACCGGTCATATATGAGTCTATCTCTCTTTTCCTTTGTATCAGATGGAAAACATGTAAAGTATTTCACCTATCACTTTCTTCTAGCTTCATACTTTGGGGGGCATTCTGTTGCATCTGGAAATGTCACATTTCTTAGCAGACTCCATGAGAATTTCACTTTTCCCTTTAACCTATCAGAAAGCTTGGAATGAGTCACCTTGTTCACTTTTTTCCTTGACTTAGAGGGGACGGTGCTTTTTGGTGTTTTTCACAGTGCATCGCCGATACCTAACCCAATTGAGAAAAAGGCATCGGTTTCCCTCTTCTTTGGCCAAAACCCTAGGTCGACACTCCTGACAGTTATACTAAAAGCACTGGTGGTCAGTAAAATGGATAAAAAAGATGTTTCTAAAAGATTCTATACAGAAACCTTCGTGGAATTAGTTCCTATATGCCTGGGGAGGTGGCATTCGCCTCCCTCACTTATAGGGATATCATCCTATCCTTTTTCCAAGTCATCTCTTGAGTTCTAGGGCTATAAATGGAGCCTTCATGAAGAAAGTGGGGGAGGCAAGAAAAATCATCCTTACGCTGCTAGTTTGAAGTCTGAACTAGAGGCAAAGTAGAGGTAGCTTGTGTTTGGAGAGGACTTCATAGTCATAGGAGATTGTAGAAATTCTTGATTGAGACAGAAGCCATCGACATCAAGGATTTTGGTTGTACTTATTTCTCATCCATATATTAATACAAAGACATTTCCCTTTCCTATATTTGATTGTAGTGTTTGTAATTGAATATTATTGGATTTCTTGATCACCAATATGAATAACCAATTATCATGATGCTCTCATCCCTTTTTCCTATCTTGTGATCTATTTTGCAAATATTGGATCATTGCAAGGACTTTCTAGAGAGAATACAAGCAGATCCAAGGTTGTGGTATAATGTGTTTTAGGTTAATTGATTTGACTATTCAAGGAAAGGATATGCTGTTGTGTCTTTTTGTTCTATAGTTGTGTTTTACATTACAGAGGAACAAGCAGTGTCTGCAATGGTTGAGAATTCTTGATAATAGAAGCTCAGGAGGGTGAACCGCAAGAGGAATTAGCAAGTAGAGAAACAATTAACACACCAGATATCATAGCTACATAGATAGGTAAAGAGCAATATTGTAATTTTAATCAAAATGATGAACTATCAATTTCAATAATATTTCAACATATTGATATGCCAATTTTAGTTGTTGTAGTTCATGCCCCTGCAGAACTACCTCCACCCCCTACTCAACGACCTATAAGAAGTATGATACATGAGGGAATGGAAAAAAAAAACTAGCTGGACATGGATTTGTAGATATTCCACTAAATGATGATGATAATATCCCAATTATCGTCAGTAATTACAATGCAAGAAAACAGAAATCAAATAAAAAGTAGATGTATAAATTTATGACTTGTATTTGGATGTATATCAATGTTGTTAGTCTAAAACATTATTTATATGAATTACCTCATTATGATTCAATGTTTTATGCTTATATGCTTTGATGACTAGCATAGTTATGCATGCATGTTTATATGTTTTATATGTAAACAACATCATTTATTGGGTATGGGGAATTAAGAGCGATGTGATGGGGGGGGGGACCATATGAGCTTCCACCTTCACATGGTTGGCCATGTTCAGTAGATAATATAAATTTTTTCTTGAAATAGAGAGGAGCTCAATAAGGTATAAGTACTCTTTTGTTACTATGTATTAAAGATGGTTGTAAATTTTTAAATGCATGCCTATTTCTTAAAAAATTGTTAATAAATTTAACATTTAACGGTTCATTGATTTCTACAAGAATTTGTAGTAGGATTTAAATGTCTGTTTATTTGCTTATGTATTATTTACTCATATAAAAATTCCTTCTTTCATTAATTATGCAAGTCTTGGTGATGGAAATGAATCTCGTGGACAACTCTTATCAAGTTGTATGGGCGAATGGATCTGGAGAAAGGGCAATGATAAGGTAAGGGTTTTGACGTGTTCTTATCCTTAATGTGTTTTTATTTATCCTTAAATTCTATTTCATTCTATTAATATACAAGAGATACAACCAATAGTAAATAACTACTTTTAGACTATCATCGAAACTAGGAGACAACTTTCTACATAAAACAAAAACGCTTCTTAGTAACATAGAAAAATAGAAGAAAAACTACGTAGAAGAAATTAGGATTTTTTCGGCCCTTCTTCCTATAATTTCGACATGATGAAACCCTAGGTTAAGAAATTTTAATTTTTCAAACCCTAATTGTTCATCTATCTTTCAAAACTAAATTTTATGAGTTGTATACTTGTAAATATTATTTTCAGGTTATTTCTGTTTCTCTTAGGTTTTAGACTTAAATTTTATGTGTTTTCGTAACTTTTATTTTATCAAAAAAGAAATCCCTAAAAAAAGAATTTATGTGTAAAACCCTAAAAACACAAACCTGCTGCTACCACAATCCCAATCCTCTCCTTTATCAAACATAGGTCTGCAATATGTATTGTAAACCTTGTATGCCCTAGATTCCTTCTCTGCACACTCAAAACATAAAACAAGTTAGTATTTCAAACTATTTAGATGGTGGTGTATTTAGTAAAATATATCTTATTGATTTGATTAGTTTTTTGCACTATTCGCATTAGTTTTCAGGGTAAATGCAAGTCTAATTTTTTAGTGAGATATTGAACCTTACATCTCTGAATGTGTGGAAATTGAACCCAAGAGATAGAACAATTACACTCACAAAATTGCTAATCAAACATGCAAAATTAACATGAAAGGAGACTGAAATTGGACCATAACACTAATTTGTATTGAATAAGTGTACAATAACCAACCTTTTGAAGTAATATGCTACTGCAATATATAATTACATGAGATATTCGAATGCATAAGGATGCCATTCGAAAAGGTCAAAAAGTAGGCTTACTAAATCTAGTCAAATCCCCCATAGGTGGATAAAGCAGTTTCCAAATCCACCAAGATGGTCATGAATTGGCTAAGTCAAGTAGGAAAGATAATGAGGGATGGAAAGAAAACTCATACATGATTTTATTAGGAGAAAAGGAGGGAGGATGATGTGGGCAAAAAATAAGTCAACTACACCTAGTCTAGCTTTTCCTTTTGCCTTAATTCTCAATAAAATAGGTAGCTTTTTAGAAAAAGCAGATATGCGCTTTGGAGGATCTGGAATAAAGTATACATGCTAAAATGGGTTTCTAAGAAGTTTCCCAAGTGCTCCATGACTCATTTTTGGCATGTGTTGACTTCTAGGACATGTAGAAGGCAACTAGCATAGAGTGGAATCTAGGAGACTAGGTAATAAGACAAAAATTATTTAATTAATGTCTGAGGTAGGTAACTATGGGTTGATTATTATAAAAACCCCCCTTAATCCTGAATTTATGAGTAAATATCAGAAAAATATAGGGCCTAGCAACAAGGCGTAGTCACCCTTTACATACTGCTTGTCCATACAACCAAGGAAAGAGGCAAAAACCCAGTGGGAAAATCCTCCCTTAAACATGGACAGGAAAAACAAAATTTGGAAATCTTGTCATCAATCATGATTCACAGCATGATCAGTAATCCCTAGTAGTGATTTGAGATTGTTTAATGTCTTCTCACAAAAAACTTTGGCGAAGATGTCTGCTACTTGTTCTGAAGATGCATAGAAAAGTAGATGAATGGTGCCATCATGCACAAGCTGTCTAATGTAGTGCATGTGGATCTCAATGTGCTTGGTTCATTGTCTCTGAACTAGATCATTGCAGATTTGAATGGTGCTCTGATTATCACAGTAGATAATAGTTGAAAACTCTGATTTGAAGCCACATTCTCTAAGTATTCCCTGCAACCACAAACATTGAGTTGTTGCATTTACAGCTCCTCTATACTCTGCTTCTGTAGATGAGAGTGCTATGGCACTCTACTTATTGATTTACCAGATAATTGGTCCTTCTACAAGCATGAACACATATTCTGATGTTGACTTTCGATCTGTGTTGTCACCTACCCAATCATTGTCAGTAAACCCAATCAAATCAAGATTAGATTTTGCTTTGTAGAAGATCCCACGAGTTCTTGTTTCTTGAACAAAGTTTAGGATCCTTTTGGATTCCCTCTAGTGGATCTCATGAAGCTGATACATGTATATTGAATCCACACTAACTGCATAAGATATATCAGGTCGAGTGTGTGTAAGATAAGGCAAACACCTAATCAACTGCCTATACATTGTATTATTTAGCATAGGAGAAGAACCTGCTTCTTCAAGCTTAACTCCTGAAAGGAAGGGAGTCTTGCTTTGCTTGCAATATTTCATGTTGAACTTGTTCAGAAAATCTAAGGCATACTTGAACTGATGTAATTTGATTCCATGTTGGGATTGAGCAATTTCAAGACCAAAAAATTGGCTTAGCAATCCCAAATTTGTCATAGAAAATGCATGGTTCATTGCATCCTTCAAGGAGCCAATCTATTTCTTTGAACTTCCTGTAATTAGAAGGTCATCCACATAAAATAAAATAATCATCAAATAACCATGAATCAGATTCAAATAGACATTAGGATCATACTTTCATCAAACAAAGCTCAATGACAGCAGAAAGCCATCAATCTTGGCATACCAAGCCCTGGGGATTGCTTGATCCCATACAATGATTTCTTTAACCTACACACTAAATATGGATTAGAAACAAACCCTTCAGGTTGCTTCATGTAAATATCTTCAGTGCTATCTCCATTTAGGAAAGCACACTTCAGATCTATGTGATGTACCTCCCATTGCTTCGAAGCTGCAATGGGTAAAGCTAGCCTTATGGAGTCCATCTTTTCCACTGGTGCAAAGGTTTGATTGTAGTCAATACCAGGTACTTGTGAGTATCCCTTGGATACCAATATTGCCTTATATTTCAAAGGTGAACCATCAGAAGCAAACTTATTCTTGAAAACCCACTTACATTGAACTAGCTTCCTCCCTACGGGAAGATCAATCAATTCCCAAGTGTTGTTCTTCTGGAGCGAGTTGAATTCTTCTTTCATGGATGCTTTCCATATTGGATCATGTGCTACATCTTCATATGTTTGTGGATCTGATTCAACCATCATATAGAAATTCTCAACAAATAAAGGATCTTTCATACAAAGGACACTCTCAAACTGAGATCTAGTCCTCCTAGTGTCATTAGGATTTCCAGCTAGTTCCCCAACTACATGAATGGTCTTTGTTGCCCATTTTGGTATTGTAGGAATATCATGATATGCAATCAAATCATCATTATCAAACATATTGTTAACCCCAAAATCCCCCACATAGCTCTCTATGGCCTACACCACCCAAGGACACCATCTCACAACACTCATTTCACTCCATAAGACCTTCGATTTGACCCCTACACCTCCAAAAGAGCCCAAGGATGAAAAAAAGGGCCAAAAAGCCCAAAAACGAGCCCAAAATAGCCCGCTAGGGGCTAAAGTCCTCAAAAAGGGGCTAAAACCCTAAAAGGGGCTAAAGTTAGGGCGAAAGGGGCTAAAGGCCCAAAAAAGGGGCCAAATCCCTGACCAAGGGCTTAAAACCCTAAAATTCCTTGGAAAAATGATAAAAGGAGGGTGGGGGGTCACTCTCAAAACACTCCTCACTTTCCTATTGTTATGATACCCGTCGATTTTTTGAGACATTTTTCTCTCAAACCACCCACTCTCCCTCTCCTCCATTTCCATCTCATCAAGCCATTGCTTCCCAACCAAGAGAGAGGTGCTCCCATGAGCTAGGGCATGGTGGCCCATTTCCACCTAAGTGAGGTATAATTTCTTTTCATATTTATTTGCTTGTTTTCCTTTCTAACTAATATTTTCATTTTCAGGTTTTTCATTGACATTGTTTGCAGGTTCGCCATTGTAGTAGCTTAGGTTGTTTGCAGGTTTCAAGGAGGCGGAACCCTAACCCGTTTTTTGTAGAGGGGTTCACAAGGGATTCATCTCTCCATTTATTTTCTGTTATTTAGTTCTTAGATCTAGTTTATAGTAGCTTCCATTTTCTTATTCTTGTTTAGCTTAGCCTAGTTTAATTTGCAGCTCTGTTTATTTGCATTTCCATTCCGTTTTTTACTATTTTCAAAGAGTAGGAACCTACCCTTGTGCCCTGTAGGCACGAGGGAGCCATTCCTACCCCTGTAGTGAGGAGAAATTATCACTACAAATATCAGTATCAGCAAACTCATTAGTCTCTCCACTTATAATCAATGGACCTGGTGGTGAAGAAGACTCTCCAACTTCAACTGCTACTAAAGGCTCTTCTTGGAACTGAACACTTCTTTCAATGAAAGCTTTGTTAGTGCTCAATTTTATCAGCTTCTACCATTTTGAATCTTCATAATACCCAACAAATAGGCACTATTGGCTTTGGGGTTGCAAATCCTTTCTCTTTTCAGTTGGAATTCTAGCCCAAGCTTTTGAGCCAAAAATCCTGAAATGGGTCACATATGGCTTGTGCCCACTCCAAGTTTCGATAGGAGTCATACCATCAAGATTCTTATGAGGCACCCTATTCTGGATGTAGGATGCACAGTTTATAGCCTCGACCCAAAACTTTGGTGGCAAAGTCTTATCTTCCATCATGCAGGTTTCCATCTCCTTCAGTGACCTATTCTTTCTCTCAGCAACACCATTTTGTTGTGGTGTGTAAGGGATCGAATGCTGCATCTGAATACCTGCATCTTTACAATACTGAATGAACTTAGACTTGAATCCACCCTTGAATCTCTAGAAACCAAATCTTGGTCTTTCGAAGGTTTGATGGTGCCCATCGTCACCAACTTATCTTGTTCCTATGTGAGGGATTCTATGAACTCTACAAGCTTAGGCATATTCCAAGATAGATCTTTCAAGGTGGTGGCATGGAAGTTCAAAACAAACAATGAATAGTCAGGGCCAAGCTTTGAGAGTATGGCCAAAACTAGTTTCTCTTCCTTCTTTTCGATCCCACACTATTTTAGCTGCAAAACAAGGGCTTTAAACTTGGAAAAATAGAGTTGCAAGGATTCGAAGCTACTGGGACTCAAGGAGATTAGCTCATTCTTTATTTGATGTCCTCTCATCTCATCTATCTTACCAAAAATCTATACAAGCTTCTCCCACACTTCATTAGGTGATGTCAATCCATCAAGATGGAAGAAGAGGTCTCTTGAAATGCTTAGACACAAAACACCATAGGCCTCATCCCTCCTGTTGTGCCATTTTATTTTCTCGGCAGCTGCATTGGGCTCTAACTCAATTTCCATAGTCACCCTATAGAGACCTTTTGATCTCAACAATATCTCCATCTCAGGTTTCCACTCAAAGAAATTGAATGGAGTCAAGATGATCTTCTGAGATTGGTCCATAGCTCAGAAACTGTGCCCTTTAGTCAACATCATATGCTCCCAGTCAAGATGTCAAACCTATAATGGAAATATGGAAGGAGATAAATTGATATACAAAGGCTTTGATACCATGTGGAAATTGAACCCAAGAGATAGAACAATTACACTCACAAAATTGCTAATCAAACATGCAAAATTAACATCAAAGGAGATTGAAATTGGAGCATAACACTAATCTGTATTGAATAAGTGTACAATAGCAAACCTTGTGAACTAATAGGCTGCTGAATTATATAATTACATGAGAGATTTGAATGCATAAGGATGCCATTCAAAAAGGTCAAAAAGTAGGCTTACTAAATCTAGTCAAATCCCCCATATGTGCATAAAGCAGTTTCCAAATCCACCAACATGCTCATGAATTGGATAAGTCAAGTAGGAAAGATAATGAGGGATGGAAAGACAAATAATACATGATTTTATTAGGAGGAAAGGAGGGAGGAGGATGTGGGAAAGAAAACAAGTCAACTACACCTAGTCTAGCTTTTCCTTTTTCCTTAATTCTCAATAAAACAGGAAGCTTTTCAGAAAAAGTAGATATGTGCTTTGGAGGATATAGAATAAAGTAGACATGCTAAGATGGGTTTCCAGGAAGTTTCCCAAGAACTCCATGACTCGGTTTTTGCATGTGTTCACTTCTAGGACATGTAGAAGGCAACTAGCATAGAGTGGAATCTAGGAGACTAGGTAATAAGACAAAAATGCTTTAATTAATGTCTAAGGTAGGTAACTATGGGTTGATTATTCTAAAAAAATGCACAGTGATATAATTCTGACATTATTTTACTGAGTATTGTTTTGTATTTTCTTAGTACTAATTATTGCTATTGAGAGCTGGGTGACGGTAAGGAACTTGATGATTTTTTATTTCAGAGCTTACATACACGATCGAGTGAATGATAATAACATTATGGTTAGCTTGGCACTAAATTTTCATTAAGTTAGTATTTTATATCTATTCTATCACATACACAGATCTGGAAATCGTATGCTAAATGGCCCTTTAAATGATTAACATTTGTTATTGGTTGCACTATTTTACACATTTTGATTACTATGATGATAAACTTTCAGTTGTTGCATGGCACATATGTGGACCATAAATTCATATGTCTAGATATTCAAAGGTAGCAGATAAAGTGATTGTATTACACGAGGAGTGTCTCCAAGGAAATTATGATATGGTTTCTAAACTACAAATTGCATGCTCAATTGTGCAACCTACTTCTCAGTGCCAAAAGGCAATTTATGATGATTTTTTGCTACATCAGATCATTCCTAGTAATAGAATAGAAATAAGTCATCAATTTTTTGTTGACTAACATGTCTCTTTCCCATAATGTGCTTAGGGGACTGTTTTTATCTTATGGGCATATTTGATACTAACTTGACCAATTTTGACCATGGTTGAGGTGGTTGCATAAGAAGGATCAACTTTTCATATTGACGTCTTCTAATAATGAACAACATCAAAACAACTTACCACCAGCTGGCACTACAAAGATCCTACACATATTTTCCAGGTGAACAACTACTCTTTTTCCCTGGGGGTTGATTTATTTTTTATTTATTTATTTATTTTTCAATAAAGATGAATTCAATGTACCTTATGTTTTTGTAGTATGATGAGTTATCACTAGTAGCTCTTCACATGTAGCAGAGAAAGTGATGATAATTCACAAGGAGTGTCTCCAAGGCAATTATGATATGATTTCTAAACTATAAATTGCATTCTCAATTGTGCAACTTGCTTCTGATCAATGCCAAAAGGTGATCTATGATGAATTTTTTGTTGTATGAGATCATGCATAGTAAAAGAATAGAAATAAGTTGTCAATTTTTTGTTGATTAACATGTCTCTTTGCTATCATGTTCTCAAGGGAATTTTTTTTTCTTTCGGGCATATTTGGTACTAAATTTAACCAATTTTGGACATGCTTGAGGTGGTTGCATAAGAAGGATCATTTTTTTATTTTCATCTCTTCCAGAAATTGCAGGATTAACCTTCTCTGGCTTCATTTACACATGTGATCTTCCTCAATCTTCAAAGCTCGGGCTCCATTCATCTTCAGAACATGGGATTCCTTTACTTCTAACTTGTGGGCTTCTTTGAGCTTCTTCGGGTATCTACAGGCCTCTACGGGCTTCTTCCAAGATTTGTGGGCATCCTTCCAAGCCCCCATGGGATCTTTAAGCCCTAGTGGGGTTAACCTAATTTTAGATCACACTAAGTTGATATGAGCCCAGTGGTGACTACGTATTTTATCGATGGGATTTTTATAGATGTACCCCCTACCTTATCATAGAAATCAACTCTAAGTGGTGCCTACAATATCATTTAATTATTGTTTATACGGTCCCTGTGGTGCTTACAACATATTTTATCGATGGTATTTTTATAGATGTACCCTCGTACCTTGTCATAGAATCCGCTCTAAGAGGTGCCACTTTAGCTTCTAACTATGTTCTTTAGGCAATTATTATGAATTTGTGCATCCTAATGGGAAAACAGTTTTTGAGGCAATAATTAGGGTGCTTAGGGACACTTTGGGTACTTTTGGGAACTTTTAAAATCATTATTCCTTATTTTTTAGAGTTAGTTAACACTTTTTGACCTCCCCCCTAAACTTCCCATTTATTTTTTTCCCTTTTACTTCAATATGTTTTTTCCCATATCTTACTTGTTACGGAGAGAAATTCCTATGGCTTGGGGTACCACAATAGACATCTTAACTCCAAAATCAATCCTTTCCTATATGAAAGAGAAACCAAATATCTAACACTAAAGGATCTCGATTCATACCTTATTCCGGACGGTTGATGTAGATCCCCGTTGAGCTTTCCAACTCCAGCTTGAATTGATAAATTGTTTCCTTAACATTCAATAAACAAGTCAAGCATGCTATATATAATTGTGTTAGCTCTACTCTAGAATATATAATCAATAACATATAAGCATTTGAAATCATCCATGGATAAAATATTCATTCAAATACACATTATTGGACAGGAAAAGATATTTCTATTAATATAAAAACAAAGATTACAATAGAGACAACCTCTGTCAGCATGTCTGTGAATCGGAGAAACTGAGTCCCCCACTTGGGCTTCCACCACTTCAATCCTCCATCTCTCGATAGAAAGCTCACAAGTAAAAGGAAAGCTTGGGAAGAACACAAAAGGGATGCAGACTCAAGCACAAGTTTCGGCAACAATGGACTATAGTTCTCTTGCTCTCAATTCCTCATGCCTTCAATATATCCAAAGGGTTCCTTATATAGCTCTTCAATGGGGTAATGAAAGGTCAAATCTGAGTGATATCAAGGCATATGGAAGGCTAGGAGACAAGTGATTCGGATCCACATCAAGGAAAACTCCAAAATAATTTGGCCTTTTGCACACATCCCGATGTACACAGTTTTAGGAGTCAAACCCGTGTATATACATGATAAAGGGTTTAAAAGGCGTGTATGGAAGATTTTGCATGTTTTTAGGGATGATCTTGGAAACATCAAAGGAAAAAAAATGGTCCATGGGGTCTAAGGATTTTGCAGAGGGATAGGGAAGGCCATAAAAGTGTGATTCACCATGTGTGGTAAAATCAACTATAACATTACTTTCCCGATATATTTCTTTTCTATAAATCACCTTTCCTGTGTTATATTTTATCAATTTCTTTGTCTTTAAAATATAGTATGTGTATTTTCACAAGCACTTATTGAATATCCAAAACCATGGAAAGGAAGGTGCCTTTCCACAGTTTTATTTTTATTTTTAAAACCTCCAGGTTTCGTCTCGATATCGATGAACTTTTGTCGCGAGTATTGCAAAACCGTTGAAACCTAGGGTGGATTTTGAAGAATACCGTCACTATAGAGGTGAAGTTTCATGGAAAAATTGTCATTCAACTTGCATATTTCATCGAAAGAGATTAGTTTTCCACGGTTTTGCGTGGAAGAAATTTTTGTTCAAATTCAGAAATTCGTCGACAGAGAGAGAATGTTTCGTCAAAAGCTTTCCACGGCTTTGCATGGAAACAAAATTTTGCTTAGAATGTTTTGGCCATATTTTTGTCATTATAGGGATGACAACTTTGTCAATAGAGCCATGGATGCATGGAATAAATTTATGTTCAAATTCCAGAATTCGTCGATAGAGAGACAAACATTTGTCAAAATTGTTCCACGGTTTTGCGTGGAAACAAAAATTTTCCTAGCAGTTTTTGGCTATATTTTCATCATTATAGGGATGAATTTTTTTTGGATAGAGCGACAAAACGTAGAAAATGAATTAAAATAATCAATTTCAAGGCCACCATATAGAAGACATGTGGCGGCCAGTTTTTGTCTCTATATCAACAACTTATAAAGTTCGTCATTATATTCATGAAATATGTGCCATGAAACATCGCAACCGTTATTGTCATAATTGAGACAATGAAATGTGGAAATAACAACAAAAAACCATCGCAATTTTTATATTATGTATTAGTAACATTTGTAGTTTGATATTGTTAAACCATTTGTAAATAATAGTGATGGATATAGTTTATTATTTTAGTAATGTGCATATATATATAGTCTTTTTTTACTCAGCATACATTGGCATGAAACTTTTATACATCATTATTTTATATGTTAATTATTATTGCATAATGTTTAGGTTACATATTAAGATGAAAAAATATTACCTAGGCCCGTATATTGTTATGCATTTATATAGTCTTAGTATGATTAGGGAAATGGTGGTAATACTCTCTCCCTTGCAAATAGGATTTCAATTTGATTGTATTCATAGAATTGTATGGCATAGATGTAATAAAATTATTTCTTCACTCGTGTCTTGGGTGTTATTATCCTTACTTACACGTACTGGGAAACCCATCCTGGGTGGATGGTGTCCTTCCTGGTTAGGTGTATTGAAGGTGGTATGGTAACTGGTGCAGTAATGCAATAAAGTGAGAATGCAAGTGGATTGGGTGTTTGGTAATATAATGAACTAGTATAATAAACTGGTAGAATCAGTACTGGGTGGATACATTGGACTCATGAAAACTATATAAACAACACTCAATGTTATGCAAATACAAATAATGGCAGGCAATTAGGATCACAAATAATGTAGAGGTTGATTTATGCATTGATATATAGAGGGGTCACTGCACACACAATATGTGTTAGAATTTTAACATTAAGCTAGCATAACATTAGGATCTTTAACTAAGAGAACAACAAGCACAGCAATCAAACACAAGAGACAATGAACACAGTGTTTTTTATCGGGGAAACCATAAATGGAGAAAACCCCGCAACTTCCTTAGAGATAGAATCAACACCAAAAGTGAAACCCAAAAATAGTAATATGATCTCCCGACAACAGTAACCTCTTTCTTTCTTGCTCCAGTTTCTTTCTCTTCCTCAGCTATGTGCTACAACTAAGTGTGAGTGAGTGTGTGATAAATAGAGAGGCTAGCTCTCTCTTTATACTAATTCTCGACTTGACTAAACCCAACTAGGGTTGACTACACTAGGTGATTCTAATAATCCTAGTGCCCCAGAACTACAGGGACTTTAACCCTTAAACAATAAGAGGGTTATCCACCTTGACTTGACATGACTTGTTTACATTATAGAAACTCCCGATAGGAACATTGGGGCATGACATGACTCAAGTACATTACAAATATATCTCAGAATAAACATTGGGCTACAATACATAAGAAATACAAGTGAATACATTCTGAAGTTACAATTACATCAACAATATGGAGAAACAATGAGTTAGAAAAACATTTGGACCAAAGCAACACAATGATTATTCATAAAATTAAATTAATTTTTTTTTGGCTAAAGAATAGTCTTCAATTTGATGCATGGCATGATCATGATGTAATCTCCTTCTGTCCTTACAAACAATTGTGGTTTCTCACAACATTTTCTCTCGGCACTTGCCACCAAAACACGTATAAAAATTACATGACTTTACATACTATTCTCTTTAAATCCTCCCTCATAGTCATAACTAAGGATTATTATGCATGCATGTGCACACCTCATAGTCATAACTAACTACACATCCTCACCTTCTAATATCAGTTGGCTCAAGGTGTAGAGACAACCATCAAATATCAAATTTGTCAAGACAAGGACAATGATCTAAAGGTCTTTCCCTTCATTTATTTTTGGTACTTTTTTAATAAGCCAAATCTTATTATATATTTATTTGCAAAGTTGCTCGGGAGGGACTTATTTCCTTAGAAACTCTTCTTGTTTTCTTTATATTTGTTTA
>LPNX010740488.1:63117-97672 GCA_001517045.1 Pseudotsuga menziesii | reverse complement strand
TATCTACTTGGTTTAATTTCAATGTACTATCAGTTGTTTCCTTTTGACAAGGAAAAATACGAAGTCCTTGTTGCTTTTGATAAGGTAGAATTGCTAAGTATTAAAGATTTTCTCAAGACCTATTATTTGTGGCTATTACAGATTCTCAGATAACCCAAAGCTACCATTTTCAGCCATCGGAACATCTCTCAGCATATTTGTAATTGTCCTTCTTGTGGGACATATTTTGTTTGCAGCTGTAAATCATATTAAAAAAGCTGAAGAGGATTGTAGGGAAATGGAAGAACTTAAGGGACGCGCTAAAGCTGTTGATGTTGCAAAGTCACAGGTACTCTGTTTTTTCAATGAATAGTTAAGTTTGCAAAGCTTGTTGACAAATCATATTGTAATGTATTATCCTCGTTTCATTGTTCATTTGCCTGTTTTATGGTCAGTTGTTTTTAGTTTTGTGGGTGTGTTCTTGATTTTATTCATTGGTAAGAAAGGTCCTAACTTCAGAGGAGAGCCCGAGACTGCCTTGAAGTTTTATCATTTGTCTGACAGATCAACACATTTACTGTTGTATTGATCATGTTATAGATGGTTTAGACAAGTTGCTAAAAGCAAACTAACGTGGTACCAGCGCTAGGTTTTGTGTTTAGTGATAGTTGCATAGCTTCTCTCCAGACTCTAGTGGTACTCAATGTTGCACTGCTTTGTTTCTAGTTTAAAAGCTTTAACCCTTGCTGCAGTTATACATGCACCAACACCCAACCTGTGCAACACAGGGTATAGTGCTGCTTTCATTTCATATCTGACAAAGATGTAGCCAAGAATTAACCCAATTCAGGATTCTATTTGTTAATTGATTCATGTTAGATCAAAATTAATTTTCTTGGTACTTTAAGTAAATAAGTAAATGTGATAAACCTTGCAGTCATTAATTGATATAAATTAATTAATTACAAAGGAAAAGGTAATTTAATTTGTTTTCAGTAATATTGACGCATTTCTTACAGTTTGGTCGACACCCTTCTCCTATAGTAAGGGAACATGAGCTAAAGGTGATATGTAGCTTATTTAACATTAAAAGTTTAATTGAAAAAAATCAGATTATAAGAAAATTCTGTCAAAATAAATCATAGATCCATCTAACTCCATGCTAAGCAAAGATGATTTAGGGTTAAGATAGATATATGGAGATTTAATTAAGTTCAAATTATCTACTTGAATTTTACAGTAGCACCCTGCCTACATCCTCAAGGAACTCTAGGATCAGTGTGACCCCCAAGATTTGAACTCTTTGCCTATCTGTGGATTTTTTATTATCAGATAGCAAAGATTGGGGGCTCAGACATACATACCTATATGCTTGTTATGCACCCATTTTTTCACTAAGGCATAGGAGGTCTGCACCAACACGTATTCACTAAGGCATAGGAGGTATGCACCCATTTTTTCACTAAGGCGTTGGATTTGAGACTTTCTTAAATCATTTATCAGTTTCCATAGTTGTCATGTCATTCATTAACCACATGACATATAGGGGTGAACTCCTTCACAGATTGCACTATGTATATAGGTTTCTACCTGTGCAGTTGAGCATAATTGTTTTGTGGATTCGTTGATTATATTTCCTATTGAAATCCATTTCCTGGTTTAGAGCTGAGTTTTACTTTTCTTAGGTACTAAATAGTTGCAGATAATTTATCCATTCAAGTTTAATTTTAACCAATTATTAAATTGAATTTGTTAGATTAGATTTTCCTATTTTGCACATGATCTTGGTTATTGTTGTTAGCTGTTGAACAAGATAAATAATTTGCTTCATTGTTTTTCTATTTTACAATTGATATTTTTTTATTGGATTTTGTAGGAGTGAGTTTAACTTATAAGTGGGCCATTGAGTATGAAGAGCCCGCTACTGAGGATTTGTCATTCAATATGAAGACCTTGATGCTGAGGCTTTCAAGCTGTTAAGTGTGGTTTTGAAGCTGCTGACGTGGGATCTAAGTATGGTTTTGAAGCTGTTGATGTGGGATCTAAGTATGGTTTTGCAACCAAGTGCAAGTATGATGGTTTAGCCATTGTAATATTTTGAAAAGTGATGATCTTTCTGTAAAGTTATATGGAAATTAATATGTGTTTTTGAGAAAACTCATATTTATTGTAATACTTTTGACATTTCATATAATATAATTTGTGGTTTAAAACTTATATATGGTTGTACTTTATATTATGTACCAATGTTGTAACTATTAACCAATTAATGTGACATTGCATGATTTACATGTGTTAGGTATTATTTACAAGTGTTGTAATTAATTATAATGTGACATTGCATAATTCTCATGTGTATTAGATGAGTATAAATGTATGATTCTTTTTTTAATTTAAACGTAATATCAAATTAAAAATTTATATTGATTAATAATGGACAACATTAAAACTACTAAAATATAATGACCATACATAAAGCGACTAAAAATGACTAAATTAAAAATGACTAAATTAGTGACCAGTAAATGAGATTAATGACCAAAATTCACAAATAAAATGACCAATAATTGAGAGATATGCGGCCAAACATTGAGATATAAATGACCAAAAAAATGACCAAAATTTGCATATCAATGACCAAAAATCAGTTTTGGTGGCTAATTTATGGTCTTTTATTACGTGACCAAATTTGGTCATATTTTAGCTTGTCATGTGGTCATTAATTTGGTCACAAATGTGGTCACTGATTCAAATATATGACCAAATTAATGACCAAATATATGACCAAATTAATGACCAACCGACAAGCTATAAATGACCAAAATAAAAATGACCAATTTTGGTCATGTAATAAAAGACCGCAAATTAGCCACCAGCGATCGCCAAACCAAAAGTGGTCATTGATATGCGGATTTTGGTCATTTTTTTGGTCACTAATCTCTCATTTTCCACTAGTGTCATCATGCATTGCATTTGGCATCTTTGCATTGTACTTGCACTAGATTTGCTTTGGAGTACTAGTTAGGACTTCATATAGGAAAATTTGCATTCATCATTTGAAGAAAAAATGTGCATTTCACATAGTAGCATAGCCTATTTTCATGGACAGAATGCATTTGCATTGATTGTTAGGTGTGCATTTTACTTCATGTTGCATCATAACACCATTAGTTGCACGGTCATATCCCTTTTTTGAGTAATAAAGCCAATTAAAATCAACGCTAAATTAAAATGAATTACACTCTTTTCTTTTCTAGGGTGCACCAACAAGCTTAGGTTTTAGGATCTTGGAATAGTTCATTGTAAGTTAATTCTCCAAGATCACTAAACAACAACATGTATGTGTCTGTTGAGGTGAGTGTGTGAAATCCTTGGTATAACCAGTGTTTCTCAGGATCCTCCTCTCAAAAGGGATTTAAGCATGAGGTAGTGTGAATGGTTATTGATTGGGATGACCCCTAGTCATAACTGAGTAGCACCGGAGATATTTCTAGGATTGTATTCATATCTGGGGACTCTTTTGAGAGTTTCGGGCTTTGCTACCCTGCCCATACGGTCAATCCCACCTACGACTGTCTGCCTAAGCAATTATTATATTGAGGTGACCTTAGTGGCCTTACCTAGGATATCAACGGGGTACTTTGCAGGGGTTATTCTGTGGGTGTCCCGGCCAGGTTGGGGTCGGACAGCACAGTCGCTTTACGCGTTGAAGCTGAGGGCCGCAATAATTGGTTACATACCTCCGCTTGTTGTGTATGGGAGTCTCAAGCCTCTCCTAGGAGAGACATACCTACTTCATTCGAGAGCTCATTTATCCAGCCCTTGCTTTCCTGCATTTGGCTTTAGATTTTATTAGTGATTGCTCTATGCACGATAGTTGGCCTAGGGTTTACGTAAATAGAGAGTCTTTTCTATTTTTTGAGTCATTATGGATTTGGGTGCGGCTCCTCGCCGTTCTCATCCTTTAGCAGGACTTCCGCCTTCTACTTCTCCTCCTCCTTTGGGAGAGAGACCTAGATAGTCCAGGCAGACTATTTCGCACATTGATTCACACACCATGGGAGACCATTTAGAAGGTATTCCTGAACCACCTTCTCCCATTCGTGTAGACGATGGGGAGTTTAATCCTACTTACGATCCTTCACCCGACTTGGCTGAGTTACGTCCTGTGATTTCTGAGATAGTAACCATGCATGATAGACCTACTCACTCTAGGGTTGATTCCCCATTGACGTGTTACCGGAATGGAATGCTGGAGGACGCCGAGACTCATTTTGAACCCGCTGGCACCAGCTACGATAGTTATGCTATGCCTGGTTTCCTACACATGATTTGGCATTTCATGTTGAATCCGGATTTGAGCCTAACACTATGCCTGGGGGCACTCTCATTCCTTACCATACGGAGAGGTTTGGTAGCACTAGTCACATTGCACCTTTCGTCCTAGTGGTGTAATTTACATCACATATCCCTCCTAGGTCTAGGGTTAGTGATCCGATTAGGATACCAGATCTGAGACGAGTGACGATATGCGGTAGCACATACATTATTACTCAGATTCCTTCGTCCTCGGTCCCTCATTCTTCAAATGTAGATCCTCCACCTTATTCACTTGGTCCTTCGAGCTGGCATATGGCTATGAGTCAGGTCTGTACTACGGTTACTATACCGATTGTGTCTCAGGTTTATATACCACCCATTGCTTTGGGAGGCTATGTTCATACTTCTAGAGGTCACGTTACTACTTCTGGGGCATATATCCCTAATTTCGGTATGTATATCCCTACTTCTGAAGCATATCTTCCTACCTACGGAGTGTCTCATGGGGCATCGCATGCGATGACTTATGGACCATATTATGGGACGCACTATGGATAGGGTTCTTCACCTTATGGAGGTGGGTATCAACAACCTGCTTACTCTCCTAATTACAGATTTGTAGCTCCTACTAGTCAAGGTCCACTGCACTATGGTGCTTCCATGCCACCCTATACGGGTCATACGGGAGGAGGACACTATGGCCAAGGCCATGGTGGTAATCAGCCCTATATGAATCAGGGAGCAGTCCATCGACCTCATCATCCTAGGATTCCTTTCCTTGCGACGCTCAATCTTCCTGACTTATCGAGATTGACGAACAATCCTGTGGCTCATGACCCAGCTTGGCCGGCTGTCCCTACCAAGCTTCCTTTGGACATACCTAAGTTCAAGGGAAAACCGGGAGAGGATCCGAGCGAAAACGTTACTACGTTTCACCTATGGTGCTCTTTGAATTCCTTACATCAGGACTCAGTTTGTTTGAGACTATTTCAACGCACCCTTACAGGGCTTTCCGTAAAGTGGTATATAGAGTTACCTAGGGGAGCTTTCACTTTGTTCGATGACCTTGCGATGACTTTTCTTAATCACTTCCAGCTACCAATGCGTTATGACATTGGTACTGAAATCTTGTCAACATTTCAGCAAGATAAAGCCACACATATCTCTGATCATAATCAAGAGTGGCGTGGACAGAAGAGGTTAATTAAAGATTTTATACTGCTGGAGTTCCTCCTCAAGTGGTTCCTCAAGTCATTATTGCCATATATAGTGAAGGATGTTTCCACATCTGGAGTGCAGAATGAGGAACAAGCGATTTTTAGGGCACATGAACTGGACTTGATTTATGTTCAGTCCGGTTTGTTGTATGAGATTATTCCCAATGCTCCTCGTTCCAGTTTTGATCCCAAAGTCAAACCCGGACCACATGCCGATGGCATTGTGGGTTGTGCAAGTACGAAACCTGTGGATTCAGTTGCAAAACAAGTTAGTCAATTGCTAATCAATCAATCTAATTTGGGACAAGCTATGGCTTTGTCTCAACCCACCCAAATGATGACTATACTTTTTGTGCAATTGTCGGACCAGAAGGGTAACTAGCAGCCTAGACGGAATAGAAAAAAGGGTAAAAATAATCGAAAGGGTGGGAATAAGAATGAGAATGCTAACAATAATGACAAGAACGGCTGAAGTGCTAGGGGGGACAAGCAAGATAAACATAAGGTTAATTTCCCTTGCAAGTTATGTAAGGACGATCACCTCACTTGTTCCCTCGTATTGAAGAAGCTTCGAGATTCTTGGCATAGGGCCCAGTTGTGCTAACTAACCCTTTACCGCATAATAAAAATATGAAATCGAAGTCCCATGACCAGTATGGTGATGATCATGATCCACCAGACGGTAGTGGTCATGGGTGCATTAACATAGTTGGTGCTGCGAAAGTTGTGACCCGTGCGAAAGATTATGGTTCGTCACAACCCAACCCCAAAAAAGAGCCTGATCCACCAGGGTCCCCTTTGCGCATTGAGAAACCTATGGATAAACCTGAGACTGCACCTCACATTCCTAAGGGAGTCCTTAAGCATTCAGGGCATAATGCAAATTCCCAAGCTACCCAGAATTATTCAGTTGTAGAGGATTTGGGCCACACTCCTTGTGTGATGACTGCATTGGAAGTGCTTCAGAGTTTTCCTTAACAAAGGAAGGCATTGATTTCTGCCCTTACTGTGAACGATGATGATTCTTCCTCTATGATCAAATTTGAAACCGTGGGACTTCAGCCTCGCTTTCCCTACTATGTGTCTCTTTTGGTTCACGTAGAATGTCTGAATATGACCGTTAAGTGCACTATGATTGATGAGGGCGCTGTTGCTTCTGTGATGTCTTTACCCTATTGGAAGGGTCTAGGTTCTCCTAAGCTATCTAAATCAGTGACCATGTTAACTGAGTTTGATGGGAGATATTTTAGGCCGCACGGCTTCCTTCCTTTCCTTAAAGTCCATTTGGGGGGGAAGACCGTTGCAATAGAGGTCAAGGTGGTTGATGCACCCGTTGACTAGAATCTCTTGCTGGGTAGCAATTGGATGTATAGTATGCAAGCCGTTGCTTCTTCCTTGTTCCATGTTATATGCTTTCCACATAATGGGAAGATCGTAACGATTGATCAAATGACATTCAAGAATCCATCTAGTACCCCATCTTCGGGAGGTTCGATCCCGATCATTGAGCACTCTTAGCCGGCAACTGGGAGTATGGGTGTAGGCATGTATCCATCCCTCATGGGAATCTTTAGTTGTCCTGCATCGATCCTCATGATAGGATCTAGTTCCGATGAGGCTTCGACATCTACGATATCAGTGTCTTTTCACATGAGTCATATGGAAGATCCTTGGATTCTTCCTACACCGAGTACTTTGAGTGATCCCGGTTAGATGAACGTGTCGTTTCCTGTAGCTATGATAGCTTATCAAGCTAATCTCAAGTGTGTTGCAGAGCCTAGTCCTTCCTCTTCGCGGACAGAGGAGGAGGACCCTTATGTGCTTCCGGCATGGGCGGTATAGTCTTCTCATGCACACGACTACCTTGATATGGTTTTCCCTTTGGATGAAGCAATTATTGAGGCTATGTCGGGAGTTGAGCCACCATGGGAGGAACTCCATCATAGATCGTACTTTCTTCCAAAGCTTGACCGCTTGGAGCGTGAGTATTTTAGGGTAGTTCTTAGTCAGAGAGTTGGTATTCCAATGGTTCCATTGAGCTCTCCTGGTCCAATGGCTGATGGAAACATGGAAAACATATCTTCAACAATTCCTATCAACATCTCTCGCAATCCTGGCACGATAGAGAATGTCTATATTGGGGCAGAATGTTCCCATGCTGAGATTCTAGAATACACCGAGCTATTTAAGGAATTCCATGATATTTTTTCTTGGTCTTACGACAAGATGCCAAGTATTGACCCTCGTATTGTCAAGCACAAGATTAAGACTTACCCCAATGCTAAGCCTATTCGACAACGTTTACATGCGGTGAATCCTAGGAAAGCACCCGCAATTAAGGAAGAGATAGAGAAGCTGTTGAAATCCAGTTTCATCTATCCTATTCCCTTAACGTAGTGGGTTTCAAACCCCATTCTAGTGGATAAGAAGTAGGGAGCGATCCGCATATGTACTGATTTCCGCGATTTGAATCATGCCTGTCCTAAGGACAACTTCCCCACACCATTTATACATCATATTTTGGATGAGTGTGCGGGTAGCATGGTGTTCTCCTTTATGGACAACTTTTTCAGATATAATCAGATACAGATTAAACCTGAAGACCAACATAAGACTGCATTTATTTGTCCTTGGGGAACATTTGCATATCGAAAAATGCCTTTCGGCCTTAAAAACACTGGAGCTACATTTCAGCGGGCAATGACCTTGATCTTCCACAATCTCAAGTCAGTTATCGAAGTACTTTTGGATGACCTCACTACTCATTCTCGCATGAGAATGCGTCATCCCTATCACTTGAGATTGGTATTCGAAAGATGCTGGCACTATTCAGTTAGATTAAATCCTCGCAAATGCATATTTTGTGTGAAATCAGGGCATTTGTTAGGGTTCATTGTTTCTAAAGAGGGTATAAGATTTGACCCTTTGAAGGTTGAGGCAACACTTCAGTTGTCTCCCCTGAATAATATTCATCATCTTCAGTGTTTGCAAGGCATGGAAAACTTCTTACGAAGATTTTTTGTCAACTTTTCCAATTTGACTAGAGGTTTCATGTGTCTCTTGAAGAAGGACACCCCCTTTTATTGGGATGAGTGAACCTAGGAGTCCTTCGATGCACTCAAGCGAGCCCTAGCATCGGCCCCGGTGATTAGTCCCCCGGATTATAGCCACAATTTTCTATTATATGTGGCCACATCCTTAGAGATAATTGGTATGGTTTTGGTTCAAGAGGATGAGGAGCTCCAAGAGCATGTCATATATTATTTGAGCCGAAACCTTATTGATGTAGAGATTCGTTATTCTCATGTTGAGAAGCTTGCTTTAGCTACTGTTCATGCGGTTCAGTGGTTGAGACATTATATTCTCCTTCTCCAGACCTTGGTTGTGGCCCATGTCAATCCGTTTCAATTTGTCCTCACCTGAAGGATGATTGGGGGAAAATATAATAAATGGATTGTCATTCTGCAAGAATTCGATCTCAAGTTTGTTTTGGCAAAGTCGAAGAAGTCTTTAATTTTTGCAGAGCTTATACCGGATCTCCCGAGCGAGGCCGAGGAGTTGGTTTGTGAAGATACGTTTTTCGATGAACAAATCTTCTTAATCTCAATGTTAGACCCATGGTATGGGGATATCATAATATATTTACAAACATTGAAGACCCCTACTCACCTCTCGCGAGATGAATGACGAGAATTACATCACATCTCTAAGAACTACATCATAGTGGACAATACTTTGTACCACCGTGGGGTAGATTCCATTTTATGACATTGTTTAACTCATGAAGAGGCTGAGGTAGTGCTGAATGATTGCCACGGAGGGGCGTGTGGTGGTCATTTATTTGGGCGTTCTACAGCTCAAAAGATTTTAAGAGCGGGTTATTTCTGGCCATCGATATTTAAGGATTGTGTTGATGCGCTCAAGAGGTGCCACCCTTGCCAAGTGTTCGTACATAATATGCACTCGAAACCTACCCCGTTACATCCCATTATCACTGCCAGTCCCTTCACTAAGTGGGGGCTCGATTTTATGGATTGCAACCCAGTGTCGGCTAGGGGGAACCATCACATTATAGTGGCTGTTGATTATTTCACAAAATGGGATGAGGCTATGCCTACTGTAAAATTCGACAGTGAGACAACCACTCACTTTGTGTTCAACCAAATTATTACTCGGTTCAGGATTCCTAAAGAGCTTGTCACTGACCATGCCTTGCACTTTCAGAACTATATGATGGAAGAGTTGTCATCCAAGTTAGGGTATAAGCAAGAGCATTCCTCTTCTTACTACCCCCAAGTGAATGGATAGGTAGAGGCAATGAATAGATCACTCAAATCCATTCTCCAATGAATCATCGCACAAAGCAATAATAATTGGCACATTATGTTATATCCTGCTTTGTGGACATATCGAACCGCTGTTAAGACTACCATTGGTTTTTCTCCATATTAGCTTGTACATGGAGTGGAGTCAATATTGCCTGTTGAATATGAAATTCCTTCGTTGAAACTAGATGTAGAACTCTTACTGGACACTTCCCCATTGGACGAGTGTTTGGTTCACCTTGAGCAACTTGATGAGTAGTGTCGGGATGCCTTGGTGGCTCTAGAAGTCAATAAACGTCGCGTAAAGGTCCAGTACAATAAATCTGTCCGTCCTAGGAGGTTTAGTGAAGGAGACTTGGTCCTTTTGTGGGATCAACCGAAAGAACCCTTGGGGACAGGGAAATTCAATTCTATGTGGCGTGGTCCTTACGTAGTCAAGCGTGTGTTAGAGAAGGGTGCGTATGAGTTGGTGGATTACAAAGGAACAGCCTTGGTGGAGCCTAGAAATGGGTTCTATCTCAAGAAATACTATGCATAATCTTTAGCCAAGGCTGCTTATTGTATATTATTGCACAACTTTACATAGTTAGGTCTTTTTCTTACTGTGATCGGGTTTGTGATTAGTTTATGTTTCTCTTGGCAGATGTCAATGGAATCTTCCACCTACATAAGATTCGAGGATGGTGCAAGCCATGACACTCAACACTCAGCCTCCACTGCTTGGATGATTTATCCTCCTATGGGTCAGGTACTATCTTCAGGAGGCATATGTCTACGTCCATCTTCCAACAATGTTGCTAAATACAGCGCAGTTATCGAGCTTCTATGGGATGCCATTTTACATGGCGTTCTATCTCTTAAGGTACATCTTGATTCAGAGTTACTAGTGTCATAGCTCAGTTGTTTGTACCATGTTAGAGATCCAATGTTATTGAGAATATTGTTACATGTGAGATTGTTAGAACGACAATTTGACAATATAACATATAAACATATTCCAAGAAATAATAATCAAGTTGCTGACTCATATGCTAACTACGTGTTAGATTGGCATTTTTTTCATTCACAATAAATTAATCACAAACACAATTTTTACACATGTAAATAAATAAATCGATCACCATAATTTTTTTATATATACATAAAAAATGTGATAATACATAGTGTCATGATACAAAATTGGGGCTTTCAAGCCACCATCATATAATACACGGTAGTACAAAATGTATACACTCCCAGGTGTCTAATCCTGTGGATGAGGAGGGTTGTGACCATGGAAGTTCACTACGGCTCTAGCTAGCTGTCAGAATAAACACACCCATGCACGTGGTACACCCACCACCTGCCACTGCATAGCCTCAGGCAAGTCCTCGACTTGCGCCATGGGAACTCTATGTGTCAATCTCACAAAGTTGGTATGAATGCTTTGGAGCATTCGCTCTGCATCCACACCCATGATTTCATATCCTCTTCCCCTTTGTCTATGACGAGGGAAGCCCTCTGGCCACCGTGGTCCCACATATGCACACAAATGGTAGATGACACTATGTATCATCACCCAAAAATATGTATTTTTGATTCCAAATAATCAAGAAAATAAAAAAAATTAAATAACTCAAAATTTAAAAAAGAGAGAGGGTCAAGATTTGTTACCTATATCACCATATGCCAATCCTGGTGGTAACGACATGTCCAGGTCCCCCTGGAAATCTATCCCTATGTAGGGGTAGTCATCGATGGAAACTATCTGTCATCGCCACGATGAAAATAAGTTAGCTGGATATGGGTTGGCCACCCTACCACCCCCCAGTCTGCGCATAGCATCTTCCTAACGCCATTGGGCCGGATCTCGAACCTCGTGAAGAGGAACATCGACTATGGGGCTCAATCCTAGAACACACTCGAAGAAAAATGTGCTCAAAATACTGCTGAACCCGAAGTTCCGCACTCTACCTGCCTTACACTCACTGAGCTGATGTTTCATGTTTCTCAGTAGTGTAGTGCTCTAGTTGTAGATCGTGGGTCTCATGCACTCCACTGCATAGAACATCAGAGGCTGCAAGGCCTGGTGGAGTGATGCCAAGCCTGTTATCCTGCCCAGTGTCAATAATATGGCCTTTAGGCCCAACACCTATATAGCATTGGTAGGGACCTAACTCCCCACCTTCTCTGTGTTTGGATAACAATACACCACAATGTACTTGTCAATAGTCATGCCACCTCCTGGCCCACCACGGGAATGAAGGTCACCACTTCCCCTCATCTGGAAAGCCCAGTAATGAAGTATATGTCCTCCACCTCTATGGTGAGGGACATCCCATCTATATGGAAGGACTCTGAGTCTGGATCCCAGTAATCCACCAGCATCTGTAATAGTCTTGGTTTAGCCCTCAAACCACCAAGACACCAAAACTTGTAGAGTCCGCATGCACGTAGAGCTTGTTGTGCCATTAAGTCAGCCCTTACTGCTTCCTCTACTTCACCATGCTCATGCTCTCTCCACTCTAGGACCACCCTACACAAGAAATTGCAAATTTTCCCATTAATTTATTGAAAATACCATATGCGCGGCCTCATATGCGACTGTTTTCAAAACAACCGCGTATGTATGCAGGTTTGAGGCCATTTTCCGCGTATATCTAGCCCTTTACGTGGAAAAAACCTCAATTTCCATGTGGGCCGCAGCGCCCATTTTGGGTTGGCCTAGAAACCTTATTTGACCATGGAAATTCATAAAAATTATATCAAAATGATAGAGGAGAGCATGAGTAAATACCTAGAAGAAACGGTAGTGGATTTCACCAGCTGGATCTCCTAGAATTTGCTGTTGAAAATCAGAGCTCAAATGGGTAAAAGTTTCAAATGATTTATAATATTTTGATTTTTTTATTATTTATAGAAAATTTTCAAATATTTGAAAGTTTTTACCCCCTTTCCTATAGTTTTGACATTTTCTAACCATTTTGGACCGTTTTTGACATAATTTGTGATGTAGAGGACCTTTTTCAGTGCCGTTTTAGCCATTGGATTGACCCATTCATGCCGATCTTAGGTATTATGTCTAAACTGGCATATAGGTTAGGTTTCATCACCTTTTGCATTTTTCATAACCTTATGACCATCTCATCATGACCTTAGGTACGAAGCCACTCTATTATGTCACGGAACCTTCTTGCTGCTCTAGAAGTGGTATGATATGAGATGTAGAGCTTTACCTTACATGGGTACCCTAGTTAGCACCTTATTTGCATTTGGTTCCCATGCTGACGTTTTCTCCTTTAGGGTGTGGGAGTCCATTGTATAGTACTACCATGACATTTTGCAAGAGCCTCATACTCCTCTTGATCTTTTGCTGGCCTATTTCCCTCAGGACTCCCTCATGTCAAGTTGTGAATGCATTATCATGAGCTTTGCCTACCTTATTGAGCTTTATGCCGACTCCCATGACATTGCGTTTAAGCCATATAGCCTGAGCTTGTCTCATGTCTATCCATGCAGAGCCATTTTTTATACCCTTCGCAGCTTGATTCCCTTTTTATTGGGAGGGGATTTTCCTCCGAGTGTCAATATCCTACACATGTATCCTTGCATTGAGCATAGGTATGTTCCATTGCTTGGAGCTAGTTTGTTTGCCCTTATGACACTCGTCTCCTCCTAGTTTGTAACTATAAAGATATTTTATTCTTTTTTCAAGATTTTTAAATAACTGAAAAAGTCCAAAAAAATAAAAAAACCAAAAAGCCAGACAAGGAAAGACGTTATCTGCGGTAGTGTTGTAGCTGCAACTGTTCTCCCCAAATTTCTTAAATTTTGGTCCCCTCCTCATATTTTAGAGTTGTTTTAATCGCTGGACCCTTGAGCCTTTTGGGCATGCTTTATTTTCGAATGACTTTGCTGCTTGATTGTTCGCCTGTTTGGAAAGTGCCATGTTTGAATTTCGTGATTGGTCAGGGATGTGGGTTTGGTTTGCTAGCTGAGGATAAGTCAAGTCTTTTGTTCTTTAAGGCCGTTGTTCCAGAAGTAGAACAGGTTTTAACCTTTGTTAATTCTTAAATATTTCTAAACACTTAATGTTTTATTGATCCGTCATCTTATGTTAAATCGGTGGCTAATAACTTGTTTCCCTTCCACCGTTGCGGCTCCCAAATCGATTAGCCATCTGAAGCATAAAGATATCCAACTACTGATGTATGTCTACCTTTCAGTCGCATACCCGAGGCCTTTTCTCTTCCGTAGTTGTGGCTGGGAAAGTCATTTGGCATGCGATGTAATGTCTTCCGACTTCCGACTAATTTGTTTTCGCTCGTGTTCTACGTGTCTGTGGCCCTTGTCTCTTCCGCCGTTGTGGTTCCCAAAGTGGTCAAGCCTCCAAAGTGTAAAGCACTCCGATCTCCCGTGTGCCTCATGTGGTTATATCTTATCTTCTTCTACCGTTGCGGCTAGGAAAGCCATTTCACGTTCGATGTCATTATCCATCTGATTTCCGATTGAGTTTTCCCGCCCTACCATCGCATGCCTGTAGCCTTTACCCTTCCGCCGTTGCAGCTGGGAAGAGCTTTTGCTTCCGATGATGGTTTCCTCCCGATTTCCACTGTTGGTGTTGTTATCACAAGCCTATAAGAGGACGAGGTAGTGGTGTTTGCATAAGTAAAATAACGGTGGTGCACCCGATCATTTCCTGTGGATTAGCCATTTCTGTCAGTATAATTTGCTGTTATGGTTTAAATGCGTTTCCAATGAATGATGCCCGTGGTTTGATTGCAGGTGAGCTCCGGAGATTGGTCAAACTACTGTGGCATGAAGGGAGATATACCATTTGATAGTGGTAGAACTGAAACCAATAAGACAAGTGAAGGAGAATATAGAGGGGGTAATGACAGGGACTCAAACCTAAAAGGTCCGTCGGTTACTCACCCGATGGTGGATGTGCGCGGAAAAGACAGAAAAGAAGGATCTAAAACTTTTGGGGGACTGGAAAGTCACACGTTTGGAGGCAGCCCAAACGATCTGCTGAGTAGTTTTAATATTGTAAATATAGGACTTAGAGGGGGATTTTTCCCTGGAATAATTTGTAACCATTTGCTTGTAAGAGGAACTATTTCGTTTTACAAACGAAAGCCGCAATTTTTCCCTGTTGAAGAAAGCACAATGTGGAATGTGTCAATGTGATTAAATGAGCAATGTTGAAGAGGAACTATTTCATTTTCAGCTGTGTTTCATTGACTGTGAGAGCATTTTAACTTCCTGAACCTATGTTCTTGTTTGAATGTTCTTCGGTACAGTTTATGATGTTTTCCATTGGGAGTAATGAATGTTTTGCATAGACAATTGGCTATATGGTTGTTGAAATATCTTTAAATGTTCATGTATATTGAAAGAAGTATCAGCTACCTGTAACTTTTCATAATGCATGTACAAAATACATTACTCATCAATGAATGATAAACTTGCTCGCTAGCGATGGGTAGGTAGTTAGTTTTAATTTCTTGCTGTCTATATGATTTAGATGTTTGTGGATGCCAAGACGAGAGGTAAGAACCTGTGCATCACATTGTGACTACTCCTTGCATCTTTATCATCCTGCATTGTTAATTAGGCACTTGCATTTCATACTTTAAGTCAAAAAATACAAAAATACACGGTGGATCGGGCCGCAACCGGTAAAATCTTTGTTTTTGTTACTTGACCTATGGTAGCCGAACCACAAACCGGACGGATTCCCTATACCAAACGATCAATGGGATAGTTGGGAATGTTGACTGGGGAGAATCCCTTACTGTTGCTGCCTGCAAATTTCCAGGCCTCAACAGTTCTGGCGCTAGAAGGAGGGATGCCAATGCATGGCTGGCCGAGGAAACCCGTTTTCTCGAGATTATTCCACTGGCAACAGTTTTGAAAGCAGTGGGTTCCATAATCCAATTCCAGACGAAAGGAATAGAGAACATCTATATTTTATTGGCAATGAAGTTGTTAATGACCTGAGGAGACATACCAAGGCATATATAAATAATATTGGAGGATTGCAAATTATTCCTGAATTGCCTAGAAGAGAATATAAAAAGAAATATCATCCTATAGTAGAAGACTCAGTGCTAGTTGGAGACTGGGAGGAACTTGTAGAAACATCCTGATAGGAAGTTGTACTACATTTGAATCAAGAAGGCCCAGATACCCCTCACAGTTCTCCTACTCACACTCATGTTGGCTCACCTCCTCACTCTCCACCCCTACTCATGGTAGGAGTAAATCCTAATCCACCACCTAACCCACCTAACCCACCAAATCCACCACCTACCTGGAGAGCCAAATCACCTCTAAATTTAACGCCTCCGTTACATGATCTACCTCAAGCCTTTGATAAGATGTTGCCTAAATTAGATCCAAGTGAAAAGATACTAGTAGATGATCACCTACAAAGTTTTTACTTGGCGATAGAAGGGTTGAGGGCTGGGGAGTATGAAGATGTAGTCTGTAGAATATTCCCGCATACCCTTAAAGGAGCTGCAACATCATGGTACTTTGGGTTGCCTGCTAACTCTATCCCTGATTGGGATACCTTCGAGAGAATTTTCAGAAGTAAGTATGCGATTCAAAAGACTCATGCATCCCTCATGAAAGGACTATGTGCCTTGAAGAAAGAGAGAAAGGAGAAGGTGCACAGTTTTACTCAAAGATTTGCAGCATACCTCAAGAATTTTTCTGACGCTGAAAAGCCTTCAGACAAGGTCCTGATCGAATATTATACATTAGCCTTAGGCCCTGATTTGGCCATGTTTGCCAAAGGTAGGGCAAAGCCTACGTTGGTGGAAACATATGAAGAGGCAGAAGTAGTGGAGGATGAAAGAGAAAGTATTGAATATTATCCCGAACAGTTAGGAGAGAAAGGGCCAGGAAGAAAAGCCTTATTGTTTGCCAAGCCTAAGGAGGAGAAATCACCAGATTTTGAAAATATGGCAAAACTGAAGAAGAAGCTTTCCAAAAAAATCATAGACTTGGAGAAAGAGAAGGAAGCTCAAAAGTTCTATAGGCCCTATTATAAGAAAAGAGAGGATAACAATCAGTCCCAACCTCGTCTGCATAATACTGCATCTATGAATCTGACAGAGGTAGGAATAGACAATTTTTGCACTTTCCACCAACAGCCACATTCTGAGAAGAATTGTCCTCAATGGATAAACTTGATGACATTGGTCATGAATCAACTGTTGGATTCTATATTAACAGAAGAGGGAGATGAAGAAAGAAAAGAGAATTCTGCTTCTACTTCTAGTAAGGAACAGGAAGAGGAAACTATGGCTTTGTGGAATTTTGTTTCCTTATTTGATGCCGAAGAGGAAAAGACTCAGGGGTACAAGGACATCATGGAAACCAATGTAACAACAAGGAGCAAAGGTGCAGTTAAATAAGACAGTCTTATACTCCCAAAGATCAAGAGGCTACAGAGAAATGTTAAGAAGAAATTTCAAAATAAATCCTCAGCTGATAAAATTACAGAGTTCACTATTACCAGCCAAGAACCTAAGCAGAATGATACAACGGCCAAGCCAGATGAAGATAAGGTGAATGCCGATAGACCTCATCCCACTAAACAGCAGATGGATTATGATGTCGTGGAGGATTTAAAGAAGGTAAAGGCAAACGTTTCACTATTTGAAATGTGTAAAGTGTCGCAACAAAAAGAAAGACTGTTGAAAGCACTTGAGGCATCGGAAGAGAGGGCGCTCACTAACAATCAACCAGAAGAAGAAGAAGAAATTGGAGAAAGCAGTAGTGGAGGTAAGTCTAAGAACAAGCATCCACCTTTCCTCCTTACGTTTGAAATATTTAATCACAATGTACATAATTGCTTGGTAGACTCAGGGGTGACTATTAATGTCATGCTGATATCATTTTGTAAAAAGATCAATGGGCAGCCTAAGCCTTCCACGTGGAGAGTTGTTCAGTTGGACAGGACGGATGTAAAGGTAATTGGGGAGATGGAAGATGTCCTAATATGTCTGGCATCAAATGATACAGTATCCTAGGTCATCGATATCATGGTGGATGAGATACCATACACGTACGGTCTTGTCCTGAGCAGAGATTGGTCGGCCAAACTAAATGGATATTTTGCCTCAGATTGGTCGCATCTGTGGCTTCCGTACAAAGGAAGTCCAAACCAGATTAAGATTTTAAGAGAGCCTCACATGAAACACAATGTCACTCAATTGGAGGGGAAGAATGAACGAGTGGATTCTGTCTTGGGAAACTATTTTATTGAGTTGGAACCTGGAAATTACCAAGCAGAAGAAGCCAGCAACACTTCAAACACCCAGCCTGATCTCCTTCGATTTTCAAAAGCTGATGAAATTGACTGTAAAATAGTAGATTTAGCTGTAGGAATAGACTCGGATTCAGTAGTTAGTGATTTTTGGACTTTGTTTTTTGATGGCTCTAAGACATTAGAAGGGTCAGGGGCCGGTTGTGTCCTGATTGACCCCCAGAAGAATAAACACTTTCTTGCATGTAGATTAGAATTTGAATGTATGAATAATACAAATGAGTATGAAGCACTGGTGCAGGGCTTAAGGAAAGCGATTGAACTCAAGGTAAGTAATTTAAAAGTTTTTGGAGATTCAGAAATAATTGTAAAGCAAATTAGAAATCAAATACATTGTGTTTCTCCTCACTTGAAAGCTTATCAAAATGAGGTATGGGACCTACTTAAATGTTTTAATGCATTCAATATTATTTCAATTCCAAGACTAAAAAATGCAGCAGCTGAATTTTTAGCCACTTCAGCCGCTAGGCTTGTACCCACTAATAATCGATGTACTATTGAATTGATTTTCAGGCCTTCAGTACCTGATATGGTCACCAACCTATGAGTGTTCGATGATGACCAGCAGATTATAGAATGTTTGACAAATGATGAGGTATTCAAAGGAGCAATTATAGATGATGAAGAACATCAGGCCGAGATGAAGTATAATAATTTCATCCCCAAAGGAGTCAAACGCTAGAAAAGATGTTTGATTTAAATGAAAAATTCAGAATACCATCCAACGTGAAGACTCATAGCTCTTCTCTACAGTTCGAGCTGATAAATTTAGGGACTGAGATGAATCCTAAATTTGTGAATCTCGGCAAAGGTTGTTCACCAACGGAAAGAGATAAGTTCGTCAGTCTATTAAAACAATATAAAGATGTTTTCACCTAGACATACGAAGATCTGAGAACATACGACACCAGCATCATCAAGCATGTCGTCCCCATCAAATCCAGCGCCAAGCCGTATCAGCAACCTTTAAGAAAAATGCATCCAAAGTTAGAACCGCTGATTCAGAGTGAAGTGAAGAAATTATTAGATGCTAGAATCATTTTTAAAGTTAGACACTCTGAGTGGGTATCAAATTTGGTATCAGTAAGAAAAAGTCTGGAGAAATCAGACTCTGCATGGATTTCATAAATTTAAACCGCGCTTCAGATAAAGATAACTACCCTATGCCACCCATGGAGCAATTGCTGCAAATGGTCTCAGGTTTTGAACTTTTTTTGTTATTAGACGGTTTCTATGGCTACAATCAAGTATTGGTAGCCGAAGAAGATAGGTTGAAGACAACGTTCAGGACCAAATGGAGAACCTTTGCCTACAGAAGGATGCCCGTTGGGCTTATAAATGTAGGATCAACGTTACAGAGGGCTATGGATATAGCTTTCCACGGATTGATTGGTTGAAGTGGTGTAGTATACCTTGACGATATTACGATATTCTCTAAGAAAAGAGAAGAGCACGCATTTCACTTAAGGAATATTTTTGAACACTACCAGAAGTATGGCATCTCACTCAATCCTAAGAAGTGTGTGTTTGCTGTCACAGAAGGAAAGTTGTTGGGTCACATAGTGTCAAAGCAGGGGATCTCCATTGATCCAGAAAGAATTAAGGCTATTGAACAAATCACCTTGCCCCATAATAAAAAGGTGATGCAATCATTCATGGGAACCATAAATTTCGTATGAAGATTTGTGCATGATTTTGCTCAGATTGTCAAACCACTGCAGCAGATGGTCAAGCAAAATGCACAATTCAAGTGGACTGAGATTGAAAAGTATGCATTCGGTAAAATCAAAACTGCTGTTGCACACACACCCTCCCTGAAAAGTCCAGACTTTGATAAATACTTTATACTGTATACCTTTTCCTTCGATGATTCGCTAGCAGCTGTGCTTACACAAAAGGAAGATGGGGGAGATGAATTCCCAATATCCTTCATGAGAACTGGTCTACAAGGGGCCTAATTGAATTACTCGGCCATTGATAAATAGGCTTACGCAGTATTCAAGGATGTGAAGCAATTCAGGTCTTATATTTTAAAAAATCGAACCAAGGTGATCGTCCCCTACCCAGCTGTAAGATCCCTTCTTATACAGAAAGAGTTAGGAGAAAGAAGGGGTAACTGGGTAACAACTCTTCAAGAATACGACCTTGAATTCAAGCCAGCCTCTATAATTAAAGGACAAGGGTTATGCAAATTGATGACTGAAAGTGGGAACAATGAAGAGCACGCCTGGGAGGATGAGGCTGAATTACATTTAAGGGATGTCTGTCCTTTGTTTACAGCTCCCGAGTCTTGGTATAGAGATATCGTACATTAACTACAGGCAGGACTGTTGCCAAAACATTGGAATTCTAAGCAAAGAAGAGCGTTGCATCTTAAATCAACTTCCTATCAAATTGTTGAAGGAGTATTATTCAGAAAAAATTATGATGGAGTTCTTCTCAGATGCTTAGAAAAAGAAGATGCAAAGAAAGTAATGTCAGAATTGCATGACGGTCCCGCCGGGGGACATTATTCAGGGGATACTACAGCCCACAAAATCCTTAGAGCCAGTTACGACTGGCCTACGCTCTTCAAAGATGCACACACACATGTCAGGAAGTGTGATATTTGCCAAAGGTGTAGTGGGAGACAACCTAAAGTAGCAGCACCCCTAAAGCCTGTGATGATTACAGAGCCATTTGAGCAATGGGGGTTGGATATTATTGGATAAATAAAACCAAATTCCTCCTTACAACACAAGTACATTTTGACTGGGATGGATTATTTCACTCGTTGGGTCGAAGCAGTACCTCTGTGCAAAATAAATCAAGATGAAGTTATCAGCTTCCTGCAGGACCACATCATGACCAGGTTTGGAGTTCCAATTTCGTTAGTTTTTGATAATGCTACATGCTTTTCATCAATTAAATTAACTGCTTTTGCTCATGATAAAGGGATAAAATTGCATTATTCTGCTAATTACTATCCACAAGGAAATGGCTTGGTTGAATCCACTAATAAAAATCTGATTAGAATTCTAAAGAAGACTGTAATAGAAAACCAGAGTAGTTGGCACTTAGCCCTACCAAAATCCCTTTGGGCTAACAGAGTCACCCCAAGTTTGCGATAAGAGTGTCACCCTATACCCTTGTGTATTGTAAGGAATCCATTCTTCCCCCCAATATCATGCTACCATCTTCCATAATGGCTCAAGAGTCTAGGGGGTCGGATGATGAAGTTTTGCAAATCAGGATATGCAATCTTCTGAAAGCAGAAGAGGCTAGATCTAAAGCCAGAGAACGCTTTAAGCAACATTAGGAGATAATAAAGAAGTGGTTTGACAAACATAAAGCTGGAACAAAAGACTTTGAAGTGGGAGACCTAGTCCTCAAATGGGATCATCCCCATGATGAGAAAGGAAAGCATACTAAATTCCAACAGTTGTGGGTAGACCCTTTTCAGGTTGCAGCAAAGCTTGGCCCTTCTACTTACAAGTTGCAAGATCTACAGGGGTGGGAAGAGAACTTACCAGTAAATGGTTTGGTTTTCAAGCCTTATTTTTCCAGATTGTATTTGATTTCTTCTGTCTTGTATATAAATAATCTGTTTGGTTGTCTTTTGAGTCATGTTTCAGTTTGCTTTAGTTTAAATTTATTGATTTCAATAAAGAGGACGAACTTACGGTTGCATGGGGAGCATCAAAATTTTTGGGAATGATAAATATTTTGGGTACCAAACTATGTGTTGCTATCTGTCTAAAAGAACTTCTTCCAGTTTAGCATTTTTCTTGAATAAATGCTGTGGGCATTGAAGTCCTACCTAACCCCTGTGAAATAAACCGGATTCAGAGAGTCTAGAATACTATGTTGAGGCTCCATCCATATCACACTTAAAATGTTCTAAGGGGCGACAGCAGAAGACCCATGGAAAGGAGCAAGGTGAACAGTATATTAAATATAAATGATCCCGTGCCAAGAAACGAATGCCAAAAGGCAAATTAGAGTCAAAAACTCCTGTGGAAGCATCATATATCAAAGCAAATGTTGAAACATAAGTACTAAATTGCGAAAGTTCCTCTCCGTCTGTGAGCTAAAACATGAAATACACCACTCACACAAAAGGACACTATGGGATAGAGGAGCCTAAATTAAAATTCAGAAAGAAAGGCATACAGGAGGACTCATATGAAAAGGGACAAAAGTCCAAAGGCACAAAAAGTGCCAAAATGGCATGGGAATGCGGAACAAATGAATATTCCTGTTTACCATATGCTACAATCCTGTGGTGTCTATGCTATTAGCTACCTGAAGGCAAAAGTAATAATTAAACTCATCCTCTGGTCTCAACAGAGTTATATGGACTTGAAAATCTCGGTTTCCACTCTCCCAAATTGGACTATTATCAATGATTAAAGGTACACACTTCTGTCATTCGAGAAATCTAGATGGTTGGAAGAATTCAATAGATGCATTTATTGTTAAACAGTCTATCACTCAAGGAATAATCGCCCAGAGATCTAGGTTCACCAGGTAATCGCCAATTGTTGTAGCTGCAACTGTTCTCCCCAAATTTCTTAAATTTTGGTCCCCTCCTCATATTTTAGAGTTGTTTTAATCGTAGGACCCTTGAGCCTTTTGGGCATGCTTTATTTTTTAATGACTTTGCAGCTTGATTGTCCACTTGTTTGGAAAGTGCCATGTTTGAATTTCGTGATTGGTCGTGGATGTGGGTTTGGTTTGCTAGCCGAGGATAAGTCAAGTCTTTTGTTCTTTAAGGCCACTGTTCTGGAAGTAGAACGGGTTTTAACCTTCACCGATTCTTAAATCTTTCTGAACACTTAATGTTTTATTGATCAGGCATCATCTTATGTTAAATCAGCGGCTGATAACTTGTTTCCCTTCCCCTATTTCGACTCCCAAATCGATTAGCCATCCAAAGCATAAAGAGCTCCGACTACCGATGTATGTCTACCTTTCAGTCGCATACCCGAGGCCTTTTCTCTTCCAGAGTTGCTACTGCGAAAGTCATTTGGAATCTGATGTAATGTCTTCCGACTTCCAACTAAGGTTTTTCTGCTCGTGTTCCACATGTCTGTGGCCCTTGTCTCTTCTGTCGTTGCGGCTCCCAAAGTGGTCAAGCCTCCAAAGTGTAAAGCGCTCCGATCTCCCATGTGCCTCGCATGGCTATATCTTATCTTCTTCTGCCGTTGCGGCTAGGAAAGCCATTTTGCGTCCGATGTCATTATCCATCCAATTTCCCATTGAGTTTTCCCGCCCTACTGTCGCATGCCTGTAGCCTTTACCCTTCCGCCGTTGCGGCTGGGCAGAGCTTTTGCTTCCGATGTCAGTTTCCTCCCGATTTCCACTGTTGGTGTTGTTATCACAAACCTGTAAGAGGAAGAGGTAGTGGTGTCTGCATGTGTAAAATAACGGTGGTGCACCCAATCATTTCCTGTGTATTAGCCGTTTTTATCAGTATAATTTGTTGTTATGGTTTAAATGCATTTCCAACGAATGATGCCCATGGTTTGATTGTAGGTGAGCTCTGGAGATCAGTCAAATTGCTGCGACACAAAGGGAGATAGACTGTTTGATAGTGGTAGAACCAAAACCAATAATACAAGCGAAGGAGAAGACAGAAGGGGTAACGACAGGGACTCAGACCTGAAAGGTCCGTCGGTTACTCACCCGATGGTGGGTGTGCCCGGAAAAGACAGAAAAGAAGGATCTGAAACTTTTGGGGGAATGGAAAGTCACACGTTTGGAGGCAGCCCAAATGATCTGCTGAGTAGTTTAAATATTGTAAATATAGGACTTAGAGGGGGCTTTTTCCCTGGAATAATTTGTAACCATTTGCTTGTAAGAGGAACTATTTCGTTTTACAAACGAAAGCCGCAATTTTTCCCTGTTGAAGAAAGCGCAATGTGGAATGTATCAATGCCATTAAATGAGCAATGTTGAAGAGGAACTATTTCATTTTTAGTCGTGTTTCATTGACTATGAGAGCATTTTAACTTCTTGAACCTATGTTCTTGTTTGAATGTTCTTCGGTACAGTTTATGATGTTTTCCACTGGGAGCAATGAATGTTTTGCATAGACAATTGGCTATCTGGTTGTTGAAATATCTTTAACTTTTCATGTATATTGAAAGAAGTATCAGCTACCTATAACTTTTCATAATGCATGTACAAAATACATTACTCATCAATGAATGATAATCTTGCTTGCTAGCGATGGGTAGGTAGTTAGTTTTAATTTCTTGCTGTCTATATGATTTAGATGTTTGTGGATGCCAAGATGAGAGGTAAGAACCTGCGCATCACATTGTGACTGGTCCCTTCATCTTTATCATCCTGCATTGTTAATTAGGCACTTGTATTTCATACTTTAAGTCAAAAAATACAAAAATACATGGTGGACCGGGCCACAACCAGTAAAACCTTTTTTTTGTTACTTGACCTATGGTAGCCATACTGCACACCAAACGGATTCCCTATACCAAACAGTCAACGAGCTAGTTCGGAACGTTGACTGGGGAGAATCCCTTACTATTGCTGCCTACGAATTTCCAGGCCTCAACAGGTAGTTGTTGAGTCGTGTCGCCTTCGAATAGAGCACTGCATATCACATACATTGGTTGGGTTATAGTTTGACTTTAGGAGCTCTACTCGTTTATCTGAGTTTATCTCCACCGATTGGTTAAGCTTCCAGTCCCTATGGAGCCTCTGTTGATGCCTCCTGTGTCGTAGAGATGTCCCATTTTGTTTATCGAGTCTATGCTACCTTCATTCAGTCACCATATGCCGTTATGCTCTTGCTCGAAGGAAGTTGAATCCTGAGTTAGCCATTCCTCAGTTATCTTGACTTTGCATGTCGACCATTCTCGATACAGTTACTGGTTCGTGCACCCTATGATCGAGTCCTTCCACATTATACAGCCTTGCTGAGTACCTCATGTTGGATGATGGGGGATGCCTTAATTCCTTCCTTCCAGTGGATTTGATCCCATCGAGTTCAGATCATTTATTCTGGGATTGGAATCTAGAGTCATTTTGAGTGCCTTGAGACTTACAGTCATCAGTGGCAGGTTCTCTCGGCATCGACAGTTTTTGGGAATACATCAATGTCCCCTAATCGATGGATTCTCTCAAGTGTTCGACCTCAACACATTTATTCACACTTGTTAGTTTGCACTCTAGTACCTTGATTCCCATTTTTATTATCGGTGGGTGATCTTGCATCTGTTAATGGTATACATTAATGATCGGTAATCAAACGATGGACTACTATGTTCGACCTCGACACCTCTATTCGCATAGTAGGACATGTACTTGTAGCGGTTTGTGTAGAATACTTTCCATATTGGTGGCATATCTTATATGCTACCGCCTTGATTGTGCCCGTGTTCATGAGATTTCAGCTCTCGTGACTTGATTCCAGTATATGTCAGATGTTTCCAACCACTATGGAGATCTTGATCTGTTATATCTTCAACCATTATGGAGATCATGGTCCTTTGTATATCTTCATCAAGGAGATGCTGATCTATGTATATTGTACGTGGCGATGACCACATATGTGATATCATGTATTATGCCTATTCATGGCCATTGTACTCTTATGTATTCGGGACTGCTATATGTACTTGCAGTTATGTGCAGAGTTGTATTAGTGTACTATGCTGATTGGGTGGCTGGTCTTCCATTTGGGATCCTTCATCACTCCACTTCTGGGATGGACTTATAATGTATTTCGGCCATCCTATGACCCCTCTGACCTCACACATTAGGGGGCATATGTTATAGCTGATTTCACCACTCCAGGTGAATCACACTTTGTATGCCCTTCCCCTATCCTGCTACAGACTCCTTAGATCCTATGGACCATTTTTTTTCCTTTGATGTTTCCTTGATCATCCCTAAAAACATGTGAAAAATGATATACGTGACTTTTAAACCTATAAGCGCATATATACGCGGGTTTGACCACTAAAACTGCGTACATCGGGATGTGTGCATAATCCAAATCCTTTTGGAGTTTTCCTTGACATTGATCTGACTCATTTGACTCCTAGCCTTCCCTATGCCTTGAGATCGCTTGGATTTGACCTTTCATTACCCCTTTGGAAGCTATATAAGGAACCCCTTGGTACATTGAAGGAAAACAAGAGAGAATTGAGAGCAAAGAAACTATAGTCCATTGTTGCTGGAACTTATGCTTAAGTCTGCATCCCTTTGTCCCTTGGAGTACTAGTGTGTTCTTCCCAAGCTTTCCTTTTGCTTGTGAGCTTGCTATCGAGAGATGGAGGATTGAGGTGGTGGAGGCCCAAGTGGGGTATTCAGTTTCTCCAGTTCGCAGACGTGCCATCAGAGGTTGTATCTTGTAATCTCTGATTTATATTAATAGAAATATATTTTCCTATCCAATAATGTGTGTTTGAATGAATATTTTATCCATGGGATTATGTCAAATGGTTGTACATTATTGATTATATATGCTAGAATAGATCTAACACCATGATATATAGAATGCTTGTATTGTTTACTTGTTGTTGAGGAAGTAATCTATAAATTCAAGCTAAATATTGGAAAGCTCAACGGGGATCTACTTCAACCGTCCGGAATAAGGTACGAGGTCCGATCCTTTAGTGTTAGACATTTAATTTCTATTGCATATTGGAAAGGATTGATTTCTGGAGTCAAGCTGTCTGTTGTGGTACCCCAAGCCATAGAAAATTCTCTTCGTAACAATTGTGTACTTGATTTGTTCTAGATCCACTTGGACTAGGGAGATCTTTCTTGAGTACGCTTGAGTAGATTTATTTGATAAGAAACACCTTTAGCACTTAGGTTCGGCTAGTTGTAGATGCTAGAACTCTGTTCCATCATGTTTAGGAGCCTAATTTTATAGGTAAAGTCACGTGTAGAACAATATGCACACATACATTAGTTGACAAAGAACTGAGTAATCCCTATAGCATAGGAACCTTATCTTTCGGAGTGAGTCAATAGGAAAAGAAATCCTTCCACTACACCCCTTAACATACAAAGGTAAGTAAACCTCTTCGTTGTAAACAAATGAATAACTAAATAACATAATATGAGAGCAAGAAATAAACAGAATAAGATCAACATCATGAGTAAACAAGACAAGCATGTAAGTAAACTACAAGCACATTGAAGTATAGAATAGTGACATGTAAACATCATCATCATACAAGAAACACACAAAAAGAAAAACAACAACCAAACTTAGGCTTAGTTCTTGTCCAAGTTTTTATTATGCAGTAAAAAGAAGATGTCCTTAATATCTTAGCGGTTTTATTAGCATACAAATTTTTTATTTATTTATGGTTTTAAGGACATTAGAGTGATACAATATACTTAATGGAATTCACTTTTTTTATATAAAAACATATATCTAAGTTCGATAGAACAAACTCAGTATCATAAACATTAAATCATCATCATATAACAAATTATATTATATTAATTACATGGTACAAAATTTCTAGATTAATATAACTATTAACATATAATATGTATTTTATAATATCTATGTGTAAGGAATAATCTAGCAAATTATAAGTACGTCACCATGATTTATGAACACTAAAATGGATAAATCCTAAACATTGAAAGTTTGATTATGGAGTGCAAGCCAAGGATAAAAAGAGTAGAACTCGGATCTTTCCAACATTGGAGGACAAGGTCTCACTTTTGGCTAATAACTACTTATATTAACCATCCAAAATAATATATCTATTCAAATTAAATTACTAACCCATAGATTATACAAGTAAAACTATATACTTAATATATATGTGTGTGTGAGATTTATGAGGTGGTAATTTTACTCTACTGAATGCATTTTTCTCCATAACAAAACAAAAAAAAACACATTCAAATTGAATTTAATAGCTAGATGTGAGTTATCTCCTTATTTTAAGGTCTTATTTGTTGGGAAGATTGTAATTATTTTGTTGATTAAATATGTTTTGAATTATGGGGAGGTTATATAATATAAATATATAAATTTTTAGTTAAGGATATGATTTTTTAGTTTTTAGTTTAGGTTGACATGATATATATATATATATAATTGTATGACGCATCTCAAATATGGTGGTACAACATATTAAATAAAATTCTAGCTTTCAAGAAAAAAGACATATGACATGGTAAACAAAGAGACCATTCAATACTTAAATTATATATAATAAAAGTCTACCTCATAAGAAGAAATTCATAAAACAAGGACAACACAATATGTAGTCAAAGTTGGCTCCTAAGAAACAAATGTCACAAAGCCATATTTGAAAGCGGGTAAGGATGATATACAGATAACTTCCAACTACTCGATTTATACTCAATTGACCTATAGTTATTTGATAAAATATACCCATCAAAACAAAAAAACAAAAAATATATTTTAAATTGTAAAATTTAAAGATTCCTTATTTTACTCACCTCAATATTCACCACTAAAATAATTAACAACTTATTCAAAAATAATATATTATTTAAAAAACTTTCAAGGTTATTTTTTCACCATAACCAAAAGTGTAAAAATAATATTATAAATATCTTCAAAGATAAGATGAAAAGGTCATGAGCCACATCTTATTATTAAATAAAAGGTTTCTCCTCTTAAACCAAATTGTATTTAACAGCTATTATTATTAAAATACAAATTCACAATTAAAATTATTTATTTACATTTTAAACAAGGAGAAGATAGAGTTCTGGAGGTTGACTATTTCCTAGAATTAGTTTCCAGGTAGGGTTAGCAATTTAAGTCCACTTCATGGCTATTATTACTAGGTTTATGTTATTCAATGTGAGTCCAAACATATGTCAAATTCCATGTACATTGATCTATTTAAGCTGGCATTCAAGCGAATTTAATTGATGCGGATGCCTGAGAGGAATGGTATTCCAATACCAGTTGTGAGTTAACAAGACTGAGGAATAAGGTTCGCTGCAATATATTTTTCGTTTCCTACACAAGGTAAGGTGATTTCCAAGGTTTTAGTTTAAAATTTTGGTGGTTTGCTTGCTCTACTGACGTGGGTACTGTGGAGAAATTGATTATGTGCTCCGGGTGAATTAAAAACTGAATTAAATTAGGAATATTGAAGCTTTTGGATTATGATCTTGGAAGCTTTTGGATTTCTAAGCTTTTCTACCCACTGGTTTTTGAATGAGGGTATATGATTGGCTATAGCTCCAATTTAAATTTTTATACATTTGTTTTTTAACCAAAGGAAACTTGGACTGTTATTCTGTTTTGAATCATAGAAAACCTCGACTGTTCGGGGGCGGAAATGGTGGACTTGCCCAAAAAGTCTCTAGCGCCACGGATGCAATGGACAGATGACAAGGTGAAGCATACAGATGGACATGGATGGAATATCAGAGATGCAGATGAACTCATGGAACTGGAGATTGAAAATATGAAACGCCAGAACAAACGCATGGCACTGCAACTGGAACTGCAGATCAAGGAGAAGGAAATGGAGATCCAAGGCCTGGAACTGGAGAAGGAACGCATGGCACTGAAGTTGAAGCATAAGGAAATGGAGATCAAGGAACACATGGAACTACAGAAGGAAATGGAGATCAAGCAACGCATGGAAATGGAGATCCAACGCGCGGAACTGGAGAAGCAACCCATGGCACTGCAGTTGAAGCAGGAGGAAATGGAGATCAAGCAGCGGGAAATGGAGATCAAGCACCAGGAAACGGAGATCCAACGCCTGAAACTTGAGAATGAACGCATCCCAATGCAGTTGAAGCAGAGGGAAATGCAGTCGAAGTTTACGGAAATGGAGATCAAGCAGACGCAAATGGAGATCAAGCAGAAGCAAATGGAGATCCAACGCCTGCACCTTCAGAATGAACGCATGGCAATGCAGTTGAAGGAGAAGGAAATGAAGATCAAGCAGATCCAACGCCTGGAGCTTGAGAATGAACGCATGTCAATGGAGATCAAGCAGAAGGAAATGGAGATCCAGTATTACAGGTCAGAGGGAGCAATGACACCACATGCTCCTAGCCATGGAAAGATGAAACTTGAGAATGAAGCCATGGAACTGGAGAATGAAAAGAGGAAATTTGAGAAAGAACACATGGCAGTGCAGTTGAAGCAGAAGAAAATGAAGACGGAGAATGGAAAGATAAAACTTGAGACTGAACCCATGGAAATGGAGAATGAAAAGATGAAATTTGAGAAAGAACGCATGGCACTGCAGTTGAAGCAGAAGGAAATGAAGACGGAGAAGGAGATCTAGTATAACAGGTCAGTGGAAATATTCCAGGGAAGAGAACAGGCTTAGGGGAACAATGCAATGCAATCATAAAAATAGTGTTGTGTTGGTTTGTTAGGCTATGTAGACATTTTCAGTTCAAAAGTCCGAAATTTTAGAAATTTCCACAGTGTTGTCTGGGATTGTTAGGCTTCTAGCATTTTCAGTTTTCAAGTCCGAAATTTTAGAAGTCCTCTTTGCTCATTCTATGAAGGATCGCATAACCTTGTGCGAAGTAAATTATTGCATTGCTACATTTTGGCGTGATAGTTCAGTGTTTTTAATGTCAGCGTCACATTGAACACCGAATGTTTTGGTTGATGGAATGGAATGTTGAATAAGTGACTGAAACGAAAGTATAATTTGATATTCCTAAATCCCACTATACGCTGACTGAATGACTGAATGTTGAATAAGTTACTCGAAGGGAAGTGTAATTTAATAATGCTAAATCGCATTACACGTTGACTGTATTACTGAAGGTAGAACAAGTGACTAGAAGGGAAGTGGAATGTATTATGCTAAAACTCACTCAAAGAAAAGTGTAATTTCATAATGCTAGACGTTGCCCTTGATCTTATTCATGGTAATAAGAGGATGTGAAAATATTTCTTGGTCACTTGAATATTGTAAGATATTTATTTAAGATTTTAGAAAAAATATGAACCTTATTAAAACTATATAAGAGTGTGGTTTATTTGCTTTTCAAAAAATGTTGATCTTTTTGTAAATCAAAATGCCATAATGCACTTGAACTATTAATTACATGTCACTTTTATCTCTTATGTTGTTGTTTACAATTTGAAGTCTTTTGGACATGTTATTTTCATCTTTTATGTTGTTGTTTACCATTTGAAGTCTTACTAACATGTCATTTTCATCTTTTATGTTATTGTTTACATGTATAAGTTGGTGTGTATGTGTATTTCAAAAAATATTGAGTTACTCTCTAAATCAAAATGGGAAAAGGCATTTGAAGTTTGAAGTATATCCCATTTTTTTCTCCTATGTTGCAAGGACGTAATATTACATTTTATATATAGAATCATGCTTCACATAAAGTATTATAAACAATTATTTGGTAAAAGTGGTAAAGGAAAGGAAAATAAGAGGTTCTACCTTTTATGAGATAAACTTTTGTGTTTGATTACAATGTTCTTTCTCGTAGGATGACATGGATGTGTAGGGTTTTATGTACATTGATATTGTTTTGAAGGAAGTTGGCAAACTAGTCAACTAGGATAAGTGGAAAACTAGGACTTCGGGTCATTACATGCAAATATAAAAGGTTGATTGAGTTTGGATTGGGAGTGATTGGAGGGAGATGGAGAGGATCACCAAAAATATCAAAGCAAGGGTGATCATATATCCAATATCACTTTGAGGATTTGTTGTCTTTAAAAACAAATGATTGGACATGTGGCAAAGGAGCCATTATTTTAGCTTATGCGCAAATGAACGAAATTATCTAATGATGTATTTATATAAATATGGACAAAATGACTAAAAGTTGGACATGAATGGTCTAGTGTGTTCAAATGATATAATTATGTGCATTTTACATTTAGTATAGAAACCATTCTTGCTCCAAAATAAGAAGGATGATGAAGAGACACAGGCCTATATTTCACAAGAGGGAAAGTGAGAATGTGGTTTAAGGGGAGGACTGCGACAATAACTTATAATTTAAGAAACTATCCTTATTAATCCTTTTATCTTAAGCTTTATAAAATCCTCTTCAATTAAATTGCATTAGCCTTAATCTATGTTAACTATCCAAGAATTGAGGATTAGTGGGGTAAAATGTGAACCTCCCATTAGTTTTATTTGTTTATGTTAGAATAATCCGTCATGATTATTGTAAATAAATAATAGGAATATGAATTGATAGGAAGCCAAACAGGCTGAGCGGAAGGTGAAACCCAACCGCCATGAGATTTGTATAAGTATAGGCTTTTGCATTGGAATAGTTAATTAATCGGGAGTTATTACCAACAAGTGGTATCAGAGCAGGGCTGTCTGCCATAACTCCTACTGCATTTCTGCCCATTCCTGGCATTCTGCTTGCCAGTCCATTGCCAGACTGCTCCATCAGTCTGCCAGTCGAGTCGCATGCAGTGTATGCTTTACTCCTCCATCTGCCTGCATGTATTCTCTGCTAGAACATTATTACACCTAACCCTAATTCCTAATTGCACTCCTCGGCCGTTGTGACAGTATTCCTGATGCTGTAAACGTAGTTCTCCAGCGAGTTCCTGGCCTCGACTCTCTTCTTCACATCCTTGTATCTCTCGGCGTCGTGAACCATCCTGTCGAATCTAGTCTTTGCTGAACTCGTCGAGGTGAGATATTGCCCGTAGGGAATCCAAAAACCCTAATTTATACACTAATTTTTTGTGCATGGAGTCTTTCTGGTATCCGGTGCAGCCATGAATTCTGTGCCTGGCATATATTCTGCCTTGCACGCATCTATTATTGTTCTACAGTCATATGTAATTTATGATTGAAGACTGCTGCAATACTCCTTCACGAGAAGCTTAAGATGCCCGCCCTCCTGATCCTCATGAGGCATCACCGAATGAATATCTGATATATGCGTTTGATATGGTGTGATATATGCGTTGATATTTGCGACTTGGAGACTGAAAGCTATGTGAAGACCATTTCTCTGCCTTTGCGTTGAAGACTAGAGATTTCTGTCTTTGTGCTGTGACTGCTATCGTGGCTGCCTGCTATGGTGAACCCGACGTGAAACGAACACGCAACCTTTTGAAGAAGTGCCTGCTATGGCGACTGCTCGTGACTGTGTGCTACACCTCAAGTTAATATGTGAGTACTTGTGTTGCAGCCTGTGAAGAAGAAATATTCAATATATTGTGTGTACACTTTAATATGATGAGTCTTGTTGCTGGTTCCGTTCCCGGGACATGAGACTGCCGTTTTGATAACAAATATTCTGAGAGTGCCTACAACTTCAACTGCCTGTTGAAGACCGATGATGGAAGGCTAAGGATCATGCCTTTACATCTGCGTGAAGCTTGAATTAAAGACTAAAGTCTGAGTCGAGTATTGAAGATTAAAGATTTTATAATGTCTTCATCCCTATAGCATGTCCAGTCCGAGTCGACTATGCCATCACCTCCGTCGCAGCTGTCGTCCTTGTTTTATAAGCAAATGTAATGGAAGAAGGCTAGGGTTTTGAGGGATTACTCTTCTCCTTCAGCTGCTGCTTCTCCTTCAAGTGCTATGTTGGATCTGCAAGTTTGCTTTGAAAACCTACAAGAAGATAATCAGAATTGAGTACAGATGCATGTGTGGAGCTTACTGCGTGCTTTCAATGAGAGCTGTGACCTACATTTGATCGTCAAGATGCGTTGAAGACTCTTGTTCTTTAATCTTTAATTATTCCTGCCCTTGTCTTACGTTACAGCCTTTGATTTCCGTTTCCGAGGGATTCTTCTACATAAATATAATGGTATAAATATAAATAACATCTCTCATGGAGTGAGAGAGGCGTATTGAGAAGAATTGATTCTTTTATGTGTAAAAGAAGAGGGCTTAAACCAGTTTTTTTTAAGCTCTGGATTAGCTTTTTTTAACTCTTGAAAGTATAACAGGATTTATGCTTAATGATTGTAGAATCATTATAATATTGCCTACCAGGCTTTAATTTGCATGGTGTTGCAGAATCGATTTGCATGCTGCTATAAAATTGTTTTTAATAAGCGCTGTAGAATTGGTTTAAAAAGTGCTGCAAAATTACTAGTGCTGAGAAAAAAAAAATGAGGTTGCATACTGGCGTAGAATTAAATTTGTGCTGCAGAAGTGTATGAAGACCTTCATAGTGCACATATTTTCTTGAAATGCATAGTGTATATGCAAGACTACCTGCGTTGGAGATTGTGGTGTATTTCCTGCCTTGAAGACTGCTACCTACCTGCGTTGGAGATTGCTATGTTGCTACAGCTTGTTGAAGACCTACTCGAAGACTGATCTCAATATTCAATAATTCTGAATACTGAGACTGATATATTGCATTGTGATACTGAGACTGATATATTACTACTGACTGATATACTTTGTATTGAAGAAGCCTGTGTATGCTAT